>LKNJ01004442.1:0-31918 GCA_002120245.1 Maccullochella peelii
TTTTTTTTTTTTTTTTTTTGCTGAAAATTGGCTTCATCCCTCACAAAAAAGGTGGTGGAGGCGTAGTGACTACTTGCAGGTCTAGTTGGCTGGCAAGCTAATCGGTAACTGGCCCTATTAGTGATATTAGTACTCCGTATGTTAGTCTGGGAGTCAGTCACATAGTGTCCCCTACACAAAGCTACATTTTTTTTTAACTGTTATAATCAGTGGGTTTCAGATTCAAAGGTATTGTTGTGGTCTTACAGATGTTTACTGTCTGACCAGAATGAAAACCAACATTTAAATGCAATATTTCCACAGACTGCAGCACTGTAGTTAACAGTGCCGCAGCGAATTGTGTTAACAAGAAGTTAAGTATTTGTATGGACTGCTGGCTTGCAACTGAGTGCAAACTGTGCAGCATTTCTGTGCTGAGTAGTTTATTCTCCAGCAGAACTGGTTGATAGAAAACTGGATCGTGTGACAACATAATATGATGGCTCCCTCTGAGTCTTCCTTCCTTGAAAGGTCAGCACTACTAAGACAGTTTAAATTTTGGCCAAAGTTCTGCTGATTCCGGTGATTTAACATGCCCAGGATTTTGAGGTAGCCAGTGAACACAAAATGTTTACGCCCTCAGCTAGAGGAAAGACTGCTACTGAGCTATTTTAGCTCAGAGCCACGCCCTGACAAACATTTACCAAAGTTGTACTCTACGCTTGGCCTTTGTGAGTGGATGTTGATTGCAACGATTCATTTGAGATTATTTGATTTTGCTCTAAAATGTTGCCATTTTAAATGCTGGTTTGGCTTTTAAAGAGTGGTTGCAAAACAAATGAATGAAACACTCCTAAAAAGAATGCGATGATACTTCCTTGCTATGGTTGGACCCAGATTGGACCCTTCATGTTTTAGACTTTAAATGATGAACTCCAGGCAGATACTTTCAAAATATATACATGCATTTCAGAATTACTTATCATGAACATGCCGATCTTTGAATATATTTTATTACAGATCTCTTTTGCATTATATATTTCAATCCCAGTTAGATGACCTGATTAAGAGAACGGATGTAATCAACTCTAAAATAACCGAACGAAAACGAGAAGTAATCAAATGAGAAGAGAGAGAGGAAAATGAAGGAGTAGTGGTAAGGGAGTAGGGATGGTGTGTAGGGCGGGGTGGGGTGAGGAGGACACGATGTGGAGTGAATTATCCTGGTGGGTGGAGGAGCAGGGAGGAACAGCGCTGTGACTGGTTCCACATGAGGAGGAGGAGGCAGGAGGGAGATGCCTGCGCTATGAATCAGCTGTTTAAATATGGTCCCTGCTCTTCATCGCAACACACCCATCCACTCCTTGTAAAAAGTGGATGGGAATCACCTCTTCTTCCAGTTTATCTTTCGCTCTTACTCTCCCACATTCCACCCTGCTCACAGTAATGGAGGAAGCTCCTCGGGTATTCTGTCACATATTCTCACTGCACAGTATGTGTTTCTCTCAGTCTGCTGTTTCTATAGGTGGTAGTAGTGTACAGATACATTCAGGGACAGCGGCACAAAACAAACAGCGGGCATGTACCTAGTCTTAATAGTCATTGTCCTTAGACCCCCACAGTAACTGGGGCATTGAAGTCTCAGTATACTTCAAATGAAAGTTGTACAATGTGTCATCAGACCATGTCTACATACAAAAGTGTTTATAGCTGTTCCAAATGGCTGCACTCGAGGTCATGCGGGTTTACGGAACACATTTTCAGACAGTCTCTCCTCAAAGGCATTCACAGTGTTGCACTCGGTGGTACACATGAAAAGTGACGGAGCTAGTAGTTGTCTGAAGGATGAAAAAAAAGGGAGCTTGAAAGAGAAGTTTGAACCCTGCCTACTTTCCTTCCTCCGCACGCCTATCCAATCACTGTGTAAAGTGGGCATCATAGATTGTCTGCATCTAAAAGTTACTAAAAGTGTTAGATGTTAGTGTTAGATATAGAGATTTATGAAATACTGCAAGACCTTTTCCTAATAAAATGAAATATAAGGACCTCCTTTGAGCGCTCTGGGTGGAGTGTGTTGCTAGCACAATCCTCTCAGGGTCTGCAACTAAAGATTATTTATTTATTGATTTGCCGTCCTATTAGTTTGTAGGTTAATTAATCAAACTTAAATCTCAATGATTAATTCTGTGGACTGATTAAAGCTGCATTTTTGGCCACTTGGGGGCAGCGGAACAAGCTAAAAAAAACGGCACTGACATACTATCACCATATAAAGTTGTTACAGCAAACGTGTTGGCAAATAGTTGCTCAGCAGACACTGAGCAACAGTAGCATTTATTTGGAATCCACCTGATTAATCACTCTCCTTTAAGCTCTGGTTTCAACTCCTGAGAAAAGTATCTGGCACCTAAGCTGCTAAATGCTCCACTTTCTTCTTTTCTAACACCAGTTAGTTGCTGACTTTGTGTGTCTCCAGTGTGGTGCTGGGAAGGTAGAGTGCGGTACAGTGGGTAGTCCTCAAAATGGGTTTGTTGAGAGCAGAGTGGGCCAAAAAAACAAAACAATGAGCTGAAAGATGCTAAAATCCTCACAGCTGAGGGAAACTGTAGAGCTGGTGATAATTCTTAGTGGCTTTGTTACTACACATGATCCTTTCAACATTACACATATTCATTAGATCCATTGTTAATATGCAGCTTTGCAGATAGTGCTGCCTTGCTCTCTCTGTTTCTCTCTCACACATGCACACAGTGACAGGTAGAGTTGTCACATTCCAGGTAAGTGCAGTAAGCTCTGTTCTCTGGCAGCATATGGCCTCAGTTGTTAAGGAACTGAACACAGATGTAAGGGAGTAAATGTCAGGCTTACTGGACATTCAGACTTAAATGAGCCAATGACCCCCCCCTGGCAGACACAAACATACACTCCCAGAGGAGAACAGCTGTTCATGCTAACAAGTAGACAGTCTTCCAACTTCCAACTGATGTACTGACAGAGCTGCCACTGATTAGTTTCCACTTACACATCATCATACAGTAGCCTGAGCTATTTCAGCATGCCAGTGGCATTGTGGTATATTGTTTGCATTTTGGTTTGCGTTTGACTGATATTAGTTTTTGACTGATCGCAGTGATTTGTGCCAGAATGAAATATATTGTAATTCATGCCAAAAAAAAAAATCAGAGAAACAAAGACATAAATCAGTCTAAGCCTTGTTAGGACCACACTGAAGGGGGCCCAGGAGGGAGTGGTGCGAAGACTGGCAGTTCGACAGCCGCTAATAAAGCAGAGATTAAACACCCCTGCTCCACTACAAAGCCCTCGTGCTGTGTCCTCCCTGTGTGAGCTGGCCTTCTGTAACAGTAACAGTGTGTTAGCAGCAGAGCGACAGGGCAGGGCTTTTCAAGTACAATCCGGGGGTGTGCAAATCTAAACACTTCATTCCCACCTTACACAGACTGAAAAGTGAGAAGCACTTTGGAAAAATGTCTGGAAGAAATCAGAAAACAGTATCTGTTGCTAGGTTGCATGTGTCACAAACCTAGAAATAGACTCATATTAGGTCACGAACCCCCAGTGGATAAGAGTATTGCCCAGAGACCCCTACATTGGAATGGTGATGTTGACATGAGGAAATCCTGGCTGTGGGAGCAAACATACAGTATATTCAGTATTATTCTTGTGCATTCTTTAATAATACCAGCTGAATTAAAACCATGTTGCAAACTTAGACTAATCCTAGTTTTGCTGATGGCCCCCCGGAGCAACATCAAGACCTCTGAAGGTCCTGGACCATTTTCAGAACCAATGCTGTAGCAAGAATGCTGTTGGTGTAAGGACATAATAAACATTTTTGATAATTATGTCTTAAATTTGGTCATTAAAGATATGTTATGAGGGGAAATTTTTGTGTAAAAATATATGTAAATATATGTGATGGAGACACTGTTTCTGAATGACCTCAAACATATCTTTGACATTTCTCTTCTGACATATACACAGATATAATCGATATGCCAATATATCTGTGATAAAATAATATTGATTGACAATATTGCCTTGACCTGGCGCTAATTCTGTGCATGTAATGAAACCTTTAAACAGATCAGTTGTTAAGTAAACTTCACAGAAGTATGAAGTATGAAAATTGAAGCCTAATTTGTTTTCTTTGCAGTACAAATACAGACTACTACTAATACTATTATTACTGAATGTAATTGTGCATGGACGTAGAATGAGTCCTAACAAAGGCCAAGAATTTATGTGTTGACACACTGTCCAAGTAACCAAATAAACAGTGTTAGACTTTATGGGGGGTGTTGGTGGAGTCTTTCTCCGCCTACTGCTGATTTTGAAAGAATCTGCCCTTGAAGGTCAACAGAGGAGCACAGAAAATTGAAAACAGAACAACATATTTGCTTTTTTAATGAAGATGAATCTGATGTTCTGTCATAGTTGGCAACCATAAACAAAGCCAGTGTTCTGAGTTAGTGAGGGAGCCAGAGATAGGCATTTCAGGGGGAGTTTCTCTTGCCACAGGGCCCAAGCAGTTGGCTTAGAAAAATCCTAACCCGTTTTGTTTTTCACTGTGTGGTATTTCAAGTAGATTGTACTGGAAACTTGCAACCCTTAGCTTCAAGACTTTATTAGATACTTATTAAAAGGTTGATTTATGATCCATTTAGATTGAGTTCAGTCATCAAATTCCTTCTGATGTGAGCTTTTTCTTGCTGAGAGCTCTGCCCTGCTCATCTGTGGATCATTATATAAACAGTTTTGTGCTGGTATGCCAGGACAAGGAAGTCAAATATTTTGTATAAGCATGTTAGAATAGTGTAAATGCACAACAATTCACAGTCAGACAGTCTGGGTTGCCTAAGATGGAGCTGTCATTTGACTTCTGCCCAGCTGTTGGATAGAGACAGAGAGAGTAAAGTTGATCCAAGCCATGATGTCTGAGTCAAGAGTGGAAACTCTGAATGCGCTCGTGCCACTTTGCAAAAAGCTGCAAGCTATTACACATCACACTGCAGCCTCACAGGCTAAAAACAGAAACAGGGCTCCCCTCAACTCCCCTCAAAGAAAAAACTTGCTCTCTGTCTTTTCAAATGAAACATCTACTCTGCCTCAGTTCTGTCCTTTCCTCCTGCTACCACTCCTCTGCCTTAAACAGAACCTTGAGCGTGCTTGTGGTATTTTCCATCTTTGTTTAAAAAAAGGGAAAGAGTGAAATGACTTTCCGAATGGATTCCGTATGACTTGGGCAGCCAGTGAGCTTGGCTCACATGTAAAGGCTTGTATTCTTCAGTCCTATACATAGTGTGCTATGGAAGGAAAGTATCTGGAAGCCACCTGTAGTGGATACTGAGTATTGAACCAATGTACAGTAGGTTTGGGGTGGGGCTGGGGTGGTGTAAAACAACATCTGGCAGGGTAACAATCACAGCATGAATTCTTCTTCTGACCATTATGAACAGTAGAATGAACTGTTCATTGAATGAAGAGAATGAAGTATGAGAATTGCTAAAACAAATGTTTGTATGTCGATCATAGAGCCATAAAGAGAATCTGAGAAAACAGCGCTGCTAGAAACTTGATGTTATTTAAGTTTATGTAATATTTTATCAAAGGTCATTTATGAATACTCGGAAAACCAAAGTGGAAAATGACTGGAAGCTGTTTTTTGTGAGTAATGTATCCGGTATTTGTTTCCATAGGTGTGGATGTGTATCAATGGCCTTTTTGACAAGTTATTTTGGATTATGTGTTCAATTTTTCAGCACAAAAACCTTTGTTTTATACCGTACATTCTACAATATTGGTTACAGTTCATACTGTACATTTCATCACTCATAGCTGCATTCACTCATATTTGACATACTGTAAGATAGTTTATTGTTCATTCTGTGCATTCATTTGTCTTTATAATATAGTGTCTATATGCACTTTGCTACCGTTTGCACATTCTAGTAAGATGCTAAACTGCATTTCATTATGATGGTACTTACTCTGGGTTGCAACCCTGTCTCCAAGGAATTACATTTATATACTACTAATTTGTTTTGCCACATATATTTTGAAGGAAACGTAATTTCTGCCCAGATTATGATCACAGGCAACACTTTTCCAGTCGAGGAACTGATAAGATCTTCAGCCATACAGAAGTTGTAGGGTGGTGGTTGGTCTATAAATCACAAGAGTTTGACATCGGAAAGCGGGATTCATGTCCCCTACCTGTGTGTTCCCAGGATTATACTACAAAAATACTTCAAATAAGGGTTAGGGTATATTTTTCCCATAAAGTGTATAAGCATCAGCGCTGCAGCATGTAGATCATTAATATATTGAATATTCTTGTTTACCTTGGGTTATTCTGTATGATAAAGGAGCAGGCAAAGACGTAGGAGGTAAAGAACACCTTTTTTCTGTCCAGGAAAAAAACATTACTTTCTGAGTGGCATGTTTTTGGTAGTGCAGGTTCAGTGATGAGAGATGACACAGCCTGTCACTTGAGCACTTGCCAGCAATAGCATGAGGTAACCTTTAACCACTCCCTGATATCCTCTGCACCTCAGCAATTTGAGTAACATCTTTGGCAAACCAACACTTTCCTGTTCATTTGCATTAAACCACCACTAAATCATTTTCAGCAGGTTTTTTGTAAAGTGATGTGGCAGTGACAATCAAAAACCCAAACATTTGTTTGGCACACCACTGGGCCACACCCATCCCTAAACCAATAAGGTTTCATGTACTTTACAACCGTACACCTCGAACAGACAAACTGCAACCACACTTTGATACATACATACACATACACTCTCCCACCTGGTAGATCATGACTTTAAAGTTGCGTCTCTTGAGCAGCTCAGCCTCGTTGCTCTCCAGCTTCTTGATCTGGCCTCCTTGCTTCTCCAGGGTGGCCCGTACTGTCTTGACGTTGACGCTCACCTTGCTCACCTTCTCCATCATCTTATTGACGCTGTTGGACGTGGTGCTGTGGCTCTTGGCCAATTTGGTCAGCTCACCCTGGATGCTGGTCACCGAGCGTTCCATCTCCTGCTGCCTGGCCTCCAGCCCGCTCTGGGTCTGCTGGATCTGGTCCACTGCCCCAATAATCTTGTCAAGCAAAGACAGCACCATGACCCCGTTCACCTGCGGGTCTAGCTTCACCGCCTCGCCCTTGTCTTCGGCGGCGTCCCCTTCTGTGCCCATGATGGACAGCTCTTTCTTGGCTGCGACAAGGACATCATCTTCGTCATCTGAGGGTGGGAGGTTTACCTCGTCGTCTGATATCTCAGTGAGGGTTTGAGGCTCTAGCTGGGCACTTGAGGATTCCAGTGCTTCCATGGCTGCCATGTCAGTGGATTTGTAGTGTACAGTCAGCTAATCAACCTTCCTTCACCACTGGTTCTTCTAGCTTCCTTTTTCGACTGTTTGCTTTCTAACCTGCTTTTCTCTTTCTTCTCTGGACCTGTTCCGTTTCCCTCCTACTTCTAAACTCACTTATCTCTCTGCAGCATACATGCACTCTGTCTGTCTTTCTCACAGTCTGTCTGTCCTGTCTACTTCAAATCCCTGGAATCAGGCCAGTGTGCGGGGGAAGCCAAGCGATGCTGGATGTTACCACATGAGCGTTTTGATGTGAATGCCACACCAGGCAGAGAAACCCTCCAGTCAAGCTACAGCCGGCAGCCCCCCTTTTTTTCCATTGGACTCTCCCCCCTCTCCTCAAACTCCTCCCTCATCTCCTCCCTAAATACACACACACATCAGTAAGACTCCACTTACAGCTGGTAGGTCCAGCCCTGTGATGATTCAAGAACACACCCCTTTGGTCTAGCCTTGTCCCATCAGCATGGTTGGAATAGTTAGGGAAGAGCTGCGCTGATCTGCTTGTATACAAGCTCAGGCACAGCAGAAGGAGGAATGTCAGGCAGGATCTGTTCCTTTTTCCATTCCTTTCCTCTCCCTTCTTTGCAGAGCGTGTTCAGTTCATGGAAGGCAGGGCTAGATTTATTATGGATGACACCAGGAAGAAAAAAGACACAAAACAAAATGATCTTTTGATGAATTCTAGGAGTGGTGTTACTGTAAAAGTCATGTGTTTGACTTTGCATGTAGTGTGAGGACTCAGACTGCAGGGTTTTGAGTCAGATGAAGCAAAACAAGATTCAACCTAGCTGCCTGACATAGCCTATAGTTGGACACCTCATCCATTTAGCCACTGAGACACTGCATTGATTCAGTAAGTACAGTCAGTAGTTGGAAGTGCATAGTACAAACTGATTGTTTTTCATGTCAAGCTCTCAGAACAGCCTTTTTACTTATAAGTAGCCAAGGGTCAAGGTGCAGAGAGAAATGTCAATCTCTTATTTGGAATCCATGGAAAGCAATTTTCCAAAGAGTTTTTTAATACTACTACTATTATATTACTATTTATTACTATATATGTAACTCCATATGCATCTCAGTGGCAGTTACTATCTTCTGCACAGCAAGCAAACACTTGGAAAAAACATTCTAATGCATACAAATTATGAAAACCACATGGCACCCCGGAATGAGGCAGAAAGCTATCTTTGAGAAGCTGTTTCTCGTAGAAGTGTGCCGCAGTAATTTATGTATATTATGGGAGTTCCATGCTTCCAAAATTGCTCGCAGGCAGCCAGCCAGTGTCCTGGTTTAAACCCTGCACCATGTGGAACTGAGAGGGGGTGAAACTCTACTGTGGCTGTTTGCAAGAGGAAAATTTCTACAGGATCTTGTTAGTACTGACTCAACACTTGGCCAGTTGTGGACTATTCCACCACATCTGGTAGACCTTATTCTCAGGACATTTAGAAGAGTGGTTTTGGTCGCACTTTGTGTCATAAGCATCTTACAGGCACAGGTTAGTACATGATAATCATCTAATCAGAGCTTGATATAGTAGGTATAGCAGCCTGTAAAAATGATAGGGGGTTAGATCTCCACAACATGACTGCTTAATGTGAGAATAGTAAGGCTGCTATAATCAATATTTTTATAACAACAATGGATCATGACGATGTGTAATGTGAAAGTGCCTGTTAAAGGGAGTTTTTCCTTGCCACTGTCGCCTAGTGCTGCTCATGGTGGGAATTGTTGGGTCTCTGTAAATATAAAGAGTCGGTCTAGACCTGCTCTATATGAAAAAGTGCCCTGAGATAACTTTGTTATGATATGGCGCTATATAAATAAAACTGAATTGAAAGGTGTCACAGTAGTGATAAAACCACAGAGAATGATCACTAACTCTGAAGGTCCCCCCAGGTCTACAGAGCTTTATAGCATCTTTTGGTTTTCTGGCCCACAACTTTACTGTTTTGGTTCAGTCTCAGCACTCACCACAGTGTTAGGTCATGTTCAGACTGACATAGTCCTGTAAAATAAAATGCAGCCCCCTCATTAATTTGTATGAAACCACTTGTTGACACAGCTGATGACGTCATCCACCGAGGCACTGCGGTGGCCAATCAAATACATGCAAACACACATTCTTGTTACATTACTTGTAACAAGAAGAAGCCATCTTTCTACTGTTACCTCGATATTGTTACGATGAAAGATAAAATAGTTGTTGCCATGATAACTTTCCAGAGTTGTATAATCCTTCCTCATAATATTATAAACCTCTGTGCAGTGTTTTGGTCTCTGATAAACCTTCAAAATCACTGATCTATCACTCAAACTGGAATTCCTCCATCACTCATTCACTCACCGGTACTTTAAACACCTGCATTTTTTTTAATATAGGGTTGCTTTTGGTTGGAAGTCTCACGTAGTGTTTAGCTGGTGAGCATAGTGGAGCATTTAGCAGCTAAAGAGTGAGATATTTTTCTCAGTAGTTGGTAACCAAAACAGAGCTAAAAGGGGAGTGAATATTGGACTTACATACATCATGTTGACACAAAGACCATGCCAAATAATAATGTTGCTCTGTGTCTGCAACATTATTATTTGCAATTGAATCTTTGCTTTCCATTTTATAATCTGTTGGGTGTAAGGGCAAAATGTATCATTAAGAGTGTTTTATGGTATTTTATTATTTTCCTGTGTTATAGTTTCATCTGACTAACACATTGGTATTTTGGTACATTTGATTCTGAACAACAGCCTGCCCTGTGTCCTTCAAGGGGCGACAGGAGAACAGTCTGTCTTGTATTGATGCTTGGATGATGTCTGTTAGCGTGAGACACAGATGCTTGGACCAAGGTCCGACAGTATTATGTCTCCCTTGCCTGGTTGTTTTCATGCTGTTATAAATATGTGACTGTTTCCCACCTTCGGGGTCAGACTCATCACACACAGCTCGTGTGTATGATCTCTGTCCTTTCAGCTGAAATAGATTGACTCTGTGATCGTCCTTATATCTGTTCGCTCTTTCTGTGTTTGTCCTTATCCTTACCTGTTATTTGCTTATTTACTTATTTTATTTTTGCTCCTTGTTTGTTACTTTTTATTCTTCTGCTTAATTAAATCTTCAAAAGACAACTGTTTGTTGAATCATCATTTTATTTGTTCACTTCTCTGCAAGGGAAATCAGAATTTCCACCACAGTGGGAACCCATAACAATTCTCTTGTGTTTCTATTTTGGATACTCAGCCAAAACATCAAGCTGTTTCTCCAAACTGCATGTATCTCCACAAGTGTGATGACCTTATCTTCAGTTTAGCTCCCCTAAACCATCTAATTTACCTTAATTTTGTCTTTAGGTAACATTCACATTTGTCATGTAAAGTGAGTTTATTTATCACTAGTTATGATTTGAGCCTCATCTTTAAATTAACAAGAGCAGGTGGCCACAGTCTGGAAAGTGACTAAAACTGCAGTTTCCAGCAGCCTTCTCCATACAGGACGTCACATTTAGATCTCATTAGGTCAGATCCTGATCCAATAATATGTTATCTATTAGACCAATGATTTCAGCTTTTACTCACCAGTAAATGTTGTTAAATGATGCTCTTTGTGATGCTGTATATTTGAGATAAAACTGCATTTATTCTTTTATCTTCACCTTTATTATTATTTTACATAGAAATGCAATGTTCCTGTCCACCTCAAACTCATTCCCATCCCAAAACAAAGAAATACATCAATTAATAGTCAATATCCTCACAATTACATGCATGAACAGGTAGAGGAAAAACAGGACTACAAGTCATATGTTTACTTCATTGTTCTGTCAGATATAATTAGACTGTCAGGACTTAACATCAGTCTGCTTAGATGTTTGTTTAAGAATCATCATGTCATCAATACTTACCGAGACTTAAGTAGCAGTAACATTCTGTTTAAATTCAATTCAGTTCAGTTCAATTCAATTCAGTTTTATTTATATAGCGCCATATCATAACAAAGTTATCTCAGGGCACTTTGTCATAAAGAGCAGGTCTAGACCGACTCCTTATGTGTACAGAGACCCAACAATTCCCACCAAGAGCAGCACAAGCAACAGTGGCAAGGAAAAACTCCCTTTTAACAGGAAGAAACCTCGAGCAGAACCAGGCTCTGGGTGGGCGGTCATCTGCCTCGACCGGTTGGGTTGAGAGAAAGTTATCAGTTAAAGTTGTCATCAACAACACAACATTTGTTTGTGAACATAATAAACATTCACAGTACAAATGAAGATTAATAAAATCAGTCTCTTAACAATTAAACAGAAAATGAAGATTAGGAGTTCTCACAACAAGGCCCATTGTTCAGGAGATCACAATCAGATCACATGGTCTTCATGAGCACATGATTATCTGGAGTTTTCCCAGATAAGTCAAGGATCATAAGAGATCAGGATGATCAGGCATCAATAGGGATTTTAAAACTCAAGCCATACCTTCATGTGTTATTCAAAGTGAACTGTGTTGTTATCACAGAGCAGTGGAGCAGTAATATTGTGGATTAAACTGAGGACCTGTCTATAGCTAATGTTAAAGGCCACAGGCAATTTTAATTATTTTGGCTGATTAGACCTCTTGTCAGGACTGTATAGACTGTGTTTAACTGACATCTCCCTGGTCCTCCTGTTAGCTTTCTTGCAACTGTTAGAATGGAACAAATTATTCATAAAGGAGAAAACATGGACAATCTGAAGAATCGAGAAGCTAAAAACATCTCTTTTTCAGACAAACACAAACAAGGGTTACACCAAGTGCAGTTCTCCTTTCACTAACCATGTTGGAAATGAATGAATGACCTCACGTTTTGGAGGGAATTTACATTTTGGAGGGAATAATTTTAAGTTTGCATTAGAATATTAAGATAAAGCTGCAGTTTATAGCTACATGCATTACTAGAATAATTACATAAGATAATAGACACGAAATAGTTTTATTACAACATAGCAACATATCGTCATGCGTGTTTCGTTTTGCCGTCCTGCCATTCCGTCGGACTGTTTGTTTGTTTTCCCTTGCTTTCCAGAAGGTATTGTCTGTCTACTGTCTGCCTGATTCCATGTGAATACAGCATTAACGTTACCCCTTTACTCAAGCATAACATGTTCATAGTCTGACCACACAGGTGTAAATGTTTCCTCTTCATGTCAGTCTGCTCAGGGTTCATACCTGTAGCCCAGTTTCTGCTTTGGACCAAGTGGACAGGAAGAAGTGCATTACTGAGCCCTATCTTCTCCTGTCACAGTAAATGTGGTCAAAAAGTTGTTTGTTTCCCATTGACATTGATGTTTGAGTAAATGAAACCCTCCATTAAGCAACTGTGTTGCTTGTGCTTTATTTGCTGGGTCCTTCACAACCATACAACACTTTGGCTATACTTTCGGCCTGTGTTTTGATGTGATAAATTCACTGTATTTCAAACCCGTACTCCACAGAGGAAAAGGAAAAACAGATAGAGAAGAGTAAGACAAGTATAAAATAGATGAACCAGGTATTCATTCAAAACAATATGTTACGTCTGTGTTCTCATGATTTATATTTCTTATTCTAAGGGCCTTGTGGGGTGTGTGTGTGTGTGTGTGTGTGTGTGTGGGTGGGTGGAGAGGAGGTACACTCAGATACGTTGATGTATATATTGGTACAATGTGGATGGCAACTAGTAATTTTAAAAATCCTGGATCAACCTTGTCACATTCCGGTTGGGATTTCCAAAATAAAACCATGATGACGAATCTATTAGCATGATTTTGAGCAATGTAAAGCACCATGGAGGGTGATTAATAATATAACAATAATATTCGTGAAATGCATTGGTATCATTAGCATTTTTGGAGTCATTTTAAAAAGCAAAACATGTCCGTCAAGTAAAAACATCATGCTTTTATTTTGAAATGACCTATTTTGGGGTATATTTCCGGTCGGCTGTTAATCTAACTTGATGCTCCGCCCTGGACCACAGCATCCAGCAGCATCCAGAGGAGTTGACAGAGAGAGCTGACCAGTTACAGGTTACACAGGTGAGTCAAGAGATCTTTTGAAAGTCTTTAATGTGAAAAATGGTCTTTTCAGTGTTTGAGATTATGTGTCAATGAGGGAATTACGAATCATGGTCCTATGAATCATAATATTTTGACATGTGGGCTGTGAGGACGGTGATAACCGACAGCTGCTTCTTAACCTAAATGATATGCTGGTATTGGGCCTATAATGGACGCACAATGTTGTGTTACGAAATAAACGTATAAATAAAATAGCGTATATTGTTATATGTGATGAATAGTGTCTTCTTTCTAAAAGCGGACACATTCAGTGTGTGGGAGGAGGTGGCAGATGCTCACGGAGCTGTAGGCCGGGCTCGCCTCCAGCAGCATCATGGCGTCCTTGAGCAGTGAAGGGCAGAGCTGTAGTAGAGGATGCTGCGCCATCAGCGATGCTCTGCTCTGCTTAGCTGTTAGCTTGGGGGTCTTAAGAAGCTCGATTTTATAAAGCAGAACTGTTTTTATAAAAATATTAATGACTTGCAATTTAGCAGCCTGATATTTAGGCAGCGTCATTGTGTATGAGCTGTCCATCCTTGGCCAATAAGCGTATTTAGCTTTAGCATCTTCTTGTATATAGCTACCTACCATAGGCTACATATGAGCAATGAATGGATGTTAAATCAGACTGCTGTGTAATGACAATGGTACTTACCCTCCATATCAATTACCAGTAGGCTATTTTTAAATTTTTAATCATATACTTTTTATGTTAAACATTTGTGGTTTACCCCATAACCTCTACCTAGCCAATTATTTTCTGATCAATCCTAACATGTGACAAGCTCCTTGATAAATGACTTAAACAATTAATCAATTAACAGAATTGTTGTCAATTAATCTTCTGAGCACAAATGTTATTATTATATTGGGCTTTAATACACATCAAACAAATGTGCAATTAATCAGTGGTGGAGGAATGCAGAAAAATGGCCCCTGTGAGATAATATACAGTACTATTATGTAGAATAGCATTAGATTATTATTACTCATGCATTTATGTTTTATTCTTGATGAAAATAAGGAGAAATGCCCTTCACAATTAGTGACACCTTCTTTTGTCCAACAGTAAGTTTACTGTAATTTACAAGGACATTTGAGAAGCTGAAACTATGAAATGTTGAATGAAAAATTACATGAACAAGTAATCTGTTATCAAACCAGTTGCTGATACATTTTTTGGTAATTCTCTAATTAACTAAATGATTAATCGACCAATCGTTTAAGCTCAAATGCTATATACTGTTGTGTAGTTTAAATATTTTACAATGCTTCACATTTTCAAAGTTCTTCAGACAGTATGTTTTGTATGTAAAATCCTAATTTGTAAACTCACTAGTAACTGATGTTGACAGTGAAGTGGAAGTATAAAGTGTTGTGAATTGGAAATACTCAAGTAAAGAAGATACCTCAATTTTGTACTGAAATACAAAGTACAGTACTTGAGTAAATGTACTAAGTTACATTGCATCACAACCACAAAACAATTGTCATTCAGTAAAAAAGGATTGTTTGGGGCCCATGGGGGTCAGGTGCACTGGAGAGCAGCTGTCTGTCTGAAACAATTAGGTGATCAATTGATTTGTCAATGAAAAGAAAATGAATCGGCAACTATTTCAATAACTTATTAATCATTTCAGTTATTTTTCAAGCAAAAATTCACTGATTCCAGGTTTTCAAAGGTGAGCATTTGCAGCTGCTGTTCTTTGTCATATGTGACAGTTAACTGAATATCTTTGGGTTTTGGTCTGTTGGTCGGCCAAAACATGACATTTGAATACGTCACTTTGAACTCACTGTTTTTTTTACATTTCATAATACGATTAATCGATGAATCAAGAAAATAATCAGGTTAAGCAATAATGAAAATAGTAATCCTAGCTGCAGCCCTACAGTTGTCCACTATGTCCTGTTGGTAGTCCACCCTTGACTGCAATACAACCCAATGTAGTATAGTATAATAGTGTGGTTCTTTCTCTTTTTGAATAAAAACTTTACTCAGGTCATTAATTGAAGAAAATAATCTTTAGTTTCAGAAGAAAATTGTGATTATGATGAGCATTCATGCAAGCATGGAGAGAAACACACACACACACACACACACACACACACACACACACGCACGCAACCTAAGGGCACAGATTGTATACTCTGGCTACTGCACATGTTTGTCTGAGGTGACCAAAAGAAAGGGAAGAAGATCAAACATGGGCTAATACAAGTTTGTTTCACAAGGCCTAAAGGAGAATTGAATTCTTGGCTTTTCTGGATAAGACAACTTACACTCCAGTATTACATGAGTCACATGATGCCCATCTTCAATTCAATTAAATTTTATTTATATAGCGCCAAATCATTACAGAAGTTATCTCAGGACACTTTTCATACAGAGCAGGTCTACACCATACTCTTTATTGTAACATAAGATGAGTTGCTGTTGTAATGACAAAAGGAAAAATACGGGGTTGGCTAAGATTCTGGAACAAATTGAGTTCCAGTAAGTTAATGTGTGACTCCCCACTAGGCAGGGCTCCCCTCACAACAACTCACTAGACCAAGTTCATTCCCATGGGTAGTTCAGGTCAAACAGTACAGTACATTGCTCTAATTTGATTTAAAGTTATTTTAGGAAAAACAGGTTTTGCATATGTCCTTTTGAATATGTATATCTTCCTGTCCTAGGTGCAGTGTTTATTTATTCTAGCTGAGGTGGAGTGTGATTCTTACCATGGGGGAACTGTTCAGGAGCGAGGAGATGACCCTGGCCCAGCTCTTTCTCCAGTCAGAGGCGGCTTACTGCTGCGTCAGCGAGCTGGGAGAACTGGGCATGGTCCAGTTTAGAGATGTGAGTATGAATGTTCTCATGCTATGCTATTTCTAGGTGGCAAAACTCCTCTGAAGCCAGTGAAGAAGGTGAGAGGTCAGAAAGGACATGTGGTGTTACTCCTGCCTTTTATACGACGTCACACATGTACTGGTGATAAATAATGTATTCATGTATAGAAGTTTTCAGTTTCAATTTCCTGGGCATTAGCCACTTTGAGTTTTAGCCAAATATCCCTAATTATTGTGTCAAAATATTTTTTTCCCCATCCACAGCTGAATCCAGACGTAAATGTGTTCCAGCGCAAGTTTGTGAATGAAGTAAGGAGATGTGAGGAGATGGACAGGAAACTGAGTAAGTAATGATAGTTCCCACTGTTGATTCAGTCCAGCTTCAATTTCGGATCCTTTATTGTTCCTGTCAGACTAAGACCACATAATTGCACGTTAGATATTTTTGTTTTTACGTATGTATTGACTGGGTTTTACCACTCCTAGGCCCATGAAACCTGTAAAAAACATAATATATTCAAAATCCCATGGGTGTCAGTGAGAAAATGATCAAGATTTTCTTCATCTCATCTAGAAAAATAGAAAGAACTTGGTTTTATACTGGTAAGGTACTGAATCGTGGATTCTCTCTGCTGAACAGGGTTTGTGGAGAAGGAGATCAAGAAAGCTACCATCCCAACTGTGGACACTGGAGAAAATCCAGAGGTGCCTTTTCCCAGGGACATGATCGATCTAGAGGTAATCAATCAGTAATCATTATTATTTTGATACATGCCAGGAAAGGAGAAGATTTAAAATGCACTTCACAAAATGCAGATCAAAGGTCAAAAGAGGGGGGCACTGTAATATAGGGCTTTGAGTTTACCCATGCATACTGATGATTTATGTCATATTCTACAAACACCCATTCAGCATCACCTACTGTATGACAAGACAGGCCCAATTCTTCACTTCCATGTTGTAAAGAGTGATCCCTCTCTTCCAAGGCGCTGCTAAAGTGGCCCTTGTCAGAGCTGTAAAAGAGAGTAATAAAGAACTTCAGTGGATTTGATTTAAGAGGATAATTCAAGAATGACAGTGAAAAGTGTATTTTGTTACTCTTTAGGTAACTCATTCTAAGAAAAAGCTGGATTCTGATGGATTGTGAATTTTTTGTTAGATAGATTTTTGGTTGGCTTGTTTGAAAAGCCCATCAAACCTCCTCCATTTGAGAGAGGCTAATACAGAAAAAAAAACCATCCCAAATCCAAAACTGTTTAAGATTGTTAATTTGACAGCCTTTCATCAGTTTCTGTAGCTGATTTCAGCATGTTGGAAATACTGTACCTGCTTTAAGATTAGACATTAGCTAAATGCCAGAACACCATAAAAGCAGATGTAGACGCAGTCTCCACAGAGATAAATCCATAACAGTGAGTGTTTGTTGACTGTAACTGGCAGGCCACCTTTGAGAAGCTGGAGAACGAACTGAAAGAGATAAACACCAACCAGGAAGCCTTGAAGAAGAACTTCCTGGAGCTGACGGAGCTCAAACATATCCTCCGTCGAACACAGCAGTTCTTTGATGAGGTTGGCTGATTTTACACTCTCAGACATACACACCACACACCCAGTAGCACAATAGACAATTAATGTGCTTCCGTAAATCAAGTAACTGAGGTCTTCCTAATGTCTTTGACAGATGGAGGATCCCAACCTGCTGGAGGAGTCATCAGCCCTGATGGAGGGCAGTGAGGGAGGCCGCGGGGCACCGCTCAGACTGGGGTAAAGCATAAAGACTGCATCATATTCTCTAATACACATTCTCCAATTGTCTTGGCAAATATTGAAATAGTCATATGAATGGCATGTGACACATTGCACACAAATACATATTTTGGTGGGCAGTATGATGTCCACATCTAAAGAAATTTGTAGTCAAAAGATTGTTTTGACTAATTAATTAGTGATTTAATTGAAAAATCGGTCAAATTTTCTCCAGATGTATTGTCCCTCAGCAGATTAAGCAGTCACATTAATCAGATAACTATGTGGGGAGAGTAATTTACAAATAAATTACAAAATACATTTGTGAATCCTTCTGTGCGCATTCATTAATACTGAGACACGTCTGATTCCATAGTTAACAGTGTTTTACATCACAATAATTTGAAAAATGCTGTAATCACATATAATGGTACACACAGTGACTCCAGTCCAATTTGTAAATCCATAGCGATAGTGGTCAAAAACGTCACAGGGTATGCCAATATTATGAAACCTCATGTTCTTGCTACTAACTGAAAAATAAAGTCTCTGAGTTAGCTACATAAATTAGTTAGCCTAGCTAGCCTGCTAGATTCGGTGTTTTCATTTATGTATATTGGGTTTCTTTTTTCTCTTTGTTTTCTCTCACAACATAAAGAAATAAAAAATCGGTGCTGCCATAATAGTAGTAGTGGTAGATATCCAAGTAAGCTAGTTAAGGACAATTCATGTCATAAAAATTGTCATTGCTGTTTATATATCAGCATTTTATCAGAAAATAATCAGTTTACCACTATGTACATACTGTGGTCTTCTGTGTTATCTACTCTGAGCACTGGTATGTTTTGTCTGTGCAGGTTTGTGGCTGGAGTGATCAGCAGGGAGAGGATTCCAACGTTTGAGAGGATGCTTTGGAGGGTGTGTCGCGGTAACGTCTTCTTAAGGAAGGCAGAGATCGAGGACCCTCTGGAGGACCCCACCACGGTAAACGCACATAACATACAATCATAGAGAATAGAAAAGATACATATTAAGAAGAAGAAGTACAAAGAAGCATACAAAAATCAGCCCTACCCATTTATGAGATAATAATTGATATTTTTACTTATTAGAAACAGATACACGATGTGGTGGAAATTTTGATTTGAACAACACACGACTCATAAGTAATGTAAGTAAGTGTAGGTTTTCTGACGACTTCTTCTCTTTCCAACAGGGAGACCAAGTCCACAAATCAGTGTTCATTATCTTCTTCCAAGGTGACCAGCTGAAGAACAGGGTGAAGAAGATCTGTGAGGGGTGGGTGTTACAGAGGAAGACGTCTAAAATATATTTAAGTTGAATATTGGATTCAGCTGGAATGCAAAATTTTATGTTTTGCCACAAAAATACAGATGCCACAGCTTATGGACAGAAGCCAGTCCGGAAGGTTGGGTTTAGGCATGTGTGATTATGGTTATGTTAGGTATAATCTTGACATGATTACATGATACATTTAGATACATCAGTGAAAATGGCTATGTTTACAGGTCAAACAAGTTTAGTGTGGTAAGGGGAAGAATGTGGGCAGTACTGTCTCCCTACAGAGGGATCCATAACAATGCTGTTTAGCCAGACAAGGGGACATGATACCATAATAGACCACAGAAAGTAGTGGACAAGCCTGGACTACCAATTCCCATCGGTCAACATTTTGGGACTTTTTGAATAGAAATATAGTGCAGTCAGCATTTTCTTGGAGCTGACATCTAGTGGCCATTAAAGGACTGCACAGCCCAAAGTACTGCTGTGCTGGTTGTCTGCATGGTTTCTTCACGCCATGCAGGATTTATGGGCATTGGCAACTTTATTGAAGTGCTTTACCAAATCACTGGAGTACCTTTTTAAAATTTGTAGTATTTGAGCAAAATCCTCTCCCTGCTGTTTGTCAACCCCACCATGCAAGAGCTGTTTTCATGTGTGCATCACAAACATAAGTAAGAAAGAAGGCAACCTGGACAAAGCACAGTATGTGTTAAATGCCGTGAGTTGACTCTCTTGGTGGGTGTATTTTTCCAGGTTCCGTGCCTCGCTCTACCCGTGCCCAGAGACCCCACAGGAGAGGAAGGAGATGCTGGCTGGAGTCAACAGCCGCATTGACGACCTCCAGATGGTACGTTGTCTATATAATGGAACTTTACCTACCATTACTAGCATTACACACATTGAATTAAACCAAAAAAGGTGCTAGTCAGTTTCCACAGAGGTGGTTGACCTATGAGTAAAGCCTGTTTATTGCTGTTACTTCTTTTTTAATTGAATAATTCTTTCAAAGGGTCTTTGTACTCTTTGTTACACTGCTGCTCACTACACAACGAGAAATTAATCAGAAACATAGCACAACAGGATGTCTGTGTTCAGGCTCCTGCTCAGCTTTCCTTGAAAAAACAATTTTTCAGTCAAATTACAAAAGCCCGCGTAATGTAGGCGGGTGTTCTTGTTTATTAGTTCTTATCTGTGAAAGACCTTTGTCCTGTCTCATGGTGTTATGGTTCCCAGAAGTTTGCCTTATTAAGCCTGGAAAAAAGCCCTGGGTCTGTCTGAGAGGTCTGCTCCAGTCTGAGCCTGCCAACCACATACAATGTACCACACTCCACTACAAGCATTTTACTCAGGTTTTCATAGAGAATCTAACCCTGTGATAAACATGACCTGAGTCTGGGAGCCAGTACAGTAAGATCAATCCATTTGCTTCATTTGCCACCATGTTTACATCGCAAATACTGCACATTTGGTTTAGCTCACATTATGTTCATATCACAAAACCAGGACAATAAGCGTGTAGTCTTAAAGGCTTTTGGATACACTTGGTTACCACTGATGTCATTATTACACCTCACCTCAGGTCAGCCAATTGAAGCCTATAGCACAGTCAAGGCCCCACACCATCCGAACACCCAGTGTTGACTGGACAAGGATCTACAATCTTAAACTAATCGCTCCACACTGCTACTGTAGGTTCTGAACCAAACAGAGGACCACCGTCAGCGAGTGCTGCAGGCTGCCTCCAAGACCATGCGGGTGTGGTTCATCAAGGTGAGGAAGATGAAGGCCATCTACCACACGCTCAACCTCTGCAACATTGACGTCACCCAGAAGTGTCTGATTGCTGAGGTGTGGTGTCCCGTCTCAGACCTGGACTCCATCCAGTTCGCTCTGCGCAGAGGGACGGTGAGTACACTTACACTAGTATGCTTTGGCTTTTCTCTTTCTGTGATGAAACAATGGAAACATTTTATTGATTATATATATTTGCACATACTGGTGGAAAGAACATCTCAGCCTTGATCCTGTGAGTGGCTGTTTGTGGCATTGATAATGAGCTGCAAACTGGAGAACGTCATATTGTTATTGTTTATGTTAAGCTAATACATTTTGATACAAGTACCCGCCCAATATCAGCTGGGATAGGCTCCAACCCCCCGCAACCCTCTGAGGATAAGCGGTATAGATATTGGATGGATGGATGGATGGATTTTGATACAAGACAATTTTCCCTTTCTTAACCCTTTCTTAAGCCCAACAATTAGTGACCTTTTACAACATTCAGCCTTTGTGAGGACCCATTGTGCTGTTTGAGAAAGACAGCAACAGGTGGTCCTGTAAACTCAGCACTCCATATGTTGCTTGTGGTTTGAGTCTCTGAGTAACATACTGAGTCAATGCTGGGTCACAGATGGAGCTAAGCAGTGGGTAACATCATTGCCCCCCCCCATCTGGTTTACACCCATACTGTACTCACAATTGTCTGTTAGGCTGTTGGAATTGAAGTGATAGCACACTATTTTGAGTTTTGCACCAATAAAATTACAGTACTAACATCGTCAGTCAAATTCATGCCCATTGGATAACAATATTTGGTGCTATCACTGCAGAAAAATAAATACAATAACAACTCCTTGTTGGTAATTACAAGTACCAAAGCCAAAAGAAACATCAAACATATATATGTATACAGTATTCATTTCAGTTGGACTTTTATTTTATTTTATTTTCTTTAAGTCATGATGTTGAGTGGAGGCCTCTGTAAGTCATCTGATCTTACCCCTACAACATGGGCAGTATGTGGCTGATGAGTGAGGGCTTTGCTTGACAGGAGAGGAGCGGCTCAACAGTGCCATCCATCCTCAACAGGATGCAAACCAAGCAGACTCCACCTACCTTCAACAAGACCAACAAGTTCACATCAGGCTTCCAGAACATCGTTGATGCCTACGGCATCGGGAACTACCGGGAAATCAATCCAGGTTATACAGGAATTCATTTGTTGATATTTGAATTCATTACTCATCATATTAGTTCATATTTGAATTAATTATCTCAAAAATTTGCAAAAAGGTCTTATTTTAAGGACTATGCTACTACGACTATGCTTTTCAAAATCTCTAAGCTCTCCTGTATGAAATTGGATGCACTGTCATGAGCAGTTTGGTTCAGTGTCATCTGTCAAGACACCTTTAAATAGTGTTGTGGCTCTGGCTTTTATACACATCATCATGCAAAACTAATTACTGAGAGTCAAAAGAGTGGGTCCAACTCTGTGGTCATTTTTGGGGCTGTAGTTTTGTTGTATTGGAGTACTGTAACTTGTCAAAAAGGGGTCAGGGCCTTTATGGACCTCAACTGCAAAGAAAACCAGGCCTTTATATGAAACAGGAGTAGAGATAGACCTTAATTTCTAATTTCCCCGTGTCAAGTTTCAAGTTTGGCTTTAACTTAACTCCCGTTCGAGAGCAGAGTTCATCTGTGAAAGCGTGTATGCCTTCCAGCGCTCGCCAAGCAGAAACTCTGTGCGTGGTGGCTGTTTATGCGCATGCTGCTTAGTTTTTTACACGCAGGTGCAGTCCTTTGCCTCTCCCTATGTTTAGTTTCTTGCTCGCAGCTGCCTGTACAACTCTCATTTGCTGAATTTGTTCGCAAGGAGTTATATTGTGCGAGTGGTGTGTAAAATAATATAATTTGCTTGTGAGCATGTTTTATCGTGCTTGCGACATGTGACATGAATCTGACGCCACAGCTGGTAAATTCAACCTCTTCAAGCTTAAAATTCTGTTGTTTGCCAGAGATTCAGCATATGAGCGGAGGTGTCCTTGATCTGACAAAACCTTTGCAGCTTCTTGCAGCTTGGAAATTTCACCAGTCAATACTGATTGATATTTGAGTGGTTTTGACTGTTTGAGCCTCGTTGTGTGATTGTCCATTCCTGTGTGTCACCTGTTACAGCTCCGTACACCATCATTACTTTCCCCTTCCTGTTTGCGGTGATGTTTGGTGACATGGGTCACGGTGTGCTGATGACCTGTGCTGCCCTCTACCTGGTCATCCGAGAGAGTCGCCTCCTCGCCCAGAAGAGTGACAACGAGGTAGAGTAAGACATAAACAAGTAATTCAGTAATAAAAAGCTTTACAGTTCAACCTCACGGTACACAATTAGAAACATACAACATATGATATTCACATTGTTGTATGTCTCTGTAGATGTTCAACATGGTGTTTGCTGGTCGCTACATCATCCTGCTGATGGGGATCTTCTCCATCTACACCGGCATCATTTACAACGACTGCTTCTCCAAGTCACTCAACATGTTCGGCTCTGGATGGAGCGTCAGGCCCATGTTTGGCCCCAAAGGAGCCAACTGGTCGTAAGTCCCGATGTCCCAAATCCCTGATTTTAACTTTTGTTTTTTTCGAGCTCTACAAGTGGACTGAAGCCAGGTGTGGAGGCTCAGGAGTCTGCTGAAACGACCAGCACCATGGCCTACTGTGGGGATGGGACCTGAGATAAAAACAGACTTTCCACAATGCTTTAGGAAATTAAAAAGATGGTTAAAATCTGATTTGGTCAACTTGGACTGTTGAAGAGCTGGTGTCATTTGTTCCCACATGGATTATTACTCTTCTGATGGAGGATGGGAGTGATGGCAGTAAATCCTGGACCCTTTTTAGAATGTATCTGATTGATTCATGTTCTAAAATTGTATTGTTATTCCCTCTAAAACTTGCAGCATGTAAATAATCTGCTTTATTTCAGTACATTTATTCATTTCCTGCTGGTCTGTCCTAGGTTTGAGACACTTGATGGAAACGCAGTTCTACAGTTAGACCCAGCAGTTCCTGGTGTGTTCAATGGGCCTTATCCACTCGGAATTGACCCGGTAAAACCTGTGCACTCACTAAAACAAGAAACATGAATAGCTGGCACTTATTTTCTCTAGTTAGAACCACACTGTACAATTTACCTCTGGCTTGTAAATGTAAGGGATAAGGCTGGCAATATTCAGTATTTTTTAAGTCCCAGGAAAAGACCCAAACTAACAATGAATGTATCCTGCTAACAATTACTGTGTGTGTATCAAAGCCTGATATATCTTATTCCTCTGGACTCACATCAGTGAGTCACACTGCTGACATGTTCCTTCATCACCATGAACACACACTGTAGTTTATTTGGACTCAATTCCACATACACTGTCCTGCTGACCCAAATACTCACTAGAAATACTCTCTCTCTCTCTCTCTCTCTCTCTCTCTCTCAACCCAAACGGTCGAAGCAGATGACCGCCCACCCAGAGCCTGGTTCTGGTTCTGCTCGAGGTTTCTGCCTGTTAAAAGGGAGTTTTCCTTGCCAGTGTCACCTAGTGCTGCTCATGTTGGGAATTGTTGGGTCTCTGTAAATATAAAGAGTCGGTCTAGACCTGCTCTATATGAAAAAGTGCCGTGAGATAACTTTGTTATGATATGGCGCTATATAAATAAAACTGAATTGAAAAATAAAAACTGAATAGAGCACCAAATGTGGATTAATCCGCTGCTGAAAATAGTCCCCAACAAATGCACTATTTCCACCTGTTTGTTTGATAAAAACTACAGTGACCAGCTGTTTTAGGAAATGACTGAGCCTTTATAAAAATGAAACTATATATTTGTGAGTTGCTTTTACTGTATGTCTTCAGTAGGAACCAATGGGCTAAATGACCAAAAGAATTACCACAAAGTAGCAAATAATATAGAGTTTCCAATATACATGGTTTATGGTTAGAGCACCCTAATACAAAAAAAGAAAGATAAGGAACAGTCACATCATGGTCTCAAACATTTGTTTATTGCATCATCTCTGCAGATCTGGAATGTTGCCACCAACAAGCTGACCTTCCTCAACTCATTCAAGATGAAGATGTCTGTGATCCTGGGCGTCATCCACATGGTGTTTGGAGTGTCTCTCAGTCTCTTTAACCACCTGTAAGTGCTCCACTCAACACCGATGCTGAAAATTAACACCTGAATCTTTGGGTGTATTTCTTAGTTTTCACCCCCTCTGTTTACCAGCATTAGATTTATTGCCAAGCAGGTTTTCACATACAAGGAATTTGCTTTGGTGTATTGGTGTGTAAATAAGCATAGTAGAGAAACATTTAAATAGATACAGATATATAAAATAAAGCCACTTAAAAGTAAGTACTATAAAAAAGCAAGTAAAGAATCCAAATATAAAATAGAGAAATTAGCAATAACAATATAAAATAAAATAGAATAAGATAAAAATCAGAAACTGTACAATAATATGAAAATGAAGAGCTGTACATTTTGTGCAGGATGTGCAAAATATTAATATTAACTAAGGGATGTGCAAAGGTTCACAGTGTGCAGTGTACAAAGATGATAGTCTAAGAGCTATGTGTTAATGTAATGCATTGATGCATAGTCACTACATCTGTTAACTAGGTATGTCATATATTGTAATTCTCAAAATAAGTTCTCAGCATCTCTCAGCATCCTTTAAATGAACTGTGTTGTACAACCGACAACATCTAAAGGCAAAAGTGTTTATACCCACTCTTAAAGGCCATCATAGAGAGGGCGAAATGTAATTAATCATACAAATAGGAATAATGGCAGACACTTCTGGACAGTCTCTGCTGAAAAAGCGTTGGGGGTGTTGCGCTCAGTTGTTTGCACAGAAAGAAAGTGATGGAAGTAGTTGTGTAAATGAAGAATGAAAACTAAAAGAATAAAAAAGAGAGCTTAAGAGAGGTTCAATCCCTGGGAAGTCAGATAATCTTGTCTGTTTTGCAAAGTCACAAAACACTGTCACAATCGGAGGACAATCTGACGCAAACTATGTTTGAAGCATATTAAGGCTCTAAAACTGCATGCCATGCAGTTCTGACTAGTGACAATTGCACTGCAATTGGCATGTGAGTGGACAGGTTAATTTATTGTTTTTAAATGTTTTGAGATTTTGAAATCAGGCCCCACCATGCTTTAGGTGATGTAATCAAAAAGTAAAAATGTTGCCTCAGAGTCACTGTTTAGCTTCCGACCACCCTTTTTTTCTTAAATGTGTGTTTTCATTTTGGTGAATCTGTATAGATGTACAGACAGCAATTACCTGGATTCCTGTTCACACTGACGAAAAAGTTTCAATTGAGTGAAGAGTGAATTCTGTATGGTGAATTCCAGCAGTATGTGTATGATGTTTGTGATGGGATTTGAGTTATGACTCAGGTTTAATAGGGTTATTATATCCATCTGAATGGATACGATAACACTGATGGAGTATGATGAAACAATTACCCTGGTTGGAAACTATATCCATATTCTGTTACTGAGACATGTTGATCAGGTTTGTCAGGTTACAGCTTTTCTGGTTGGCAATGCCAGTGCTATCTAACTCCTTTACATTCACGTTACCTGCTGGTTGATAATATTTTCACCATGCCAACATCAGCAAAGTGAAACTACTCAACAAATGCCAGACGTATTATAAAATCTGCTTTGTCTGTGTCTTTAACTGACATCACTGCACTGCAGGTACTTCAAGAAGCCGCTGAACATCTTCCTGGGCTTCATCCCAGAGATCGTCTTCATGACGAGCCTGTTTGGTTACCTCGTTCTGCTGGTCTTCTACAAGTGGACAGCCTACGACGTCTTCACCTCCAAGGACGCGCCCAGCCTCCTTATCCACTTCATCAATATGTGTCTCTTCAACTACAATGACCCCACCAACAAGCCCCTCTACAGGGGACAGGTGCTCCTTCCCTCATCCAACCCTCTGCCTCTCCTAGCTTCCTGCCCCCCACACACTAGTATGGTTGATACCCTGGTAGAAAGGTGCACAGCAGCTTATAGCGAACAAACCCACAATAGTCATGAAATATTCTTTCTTTTCTTCTGGTCAAAGGTCAGTCTCAGTTCCTGGAGCTGGCAGGGATTTTGTCTTGCTCAAGGATACTTCTGTAGGACTTGTTCTTGCTTACATGAGCCTTGAACTCAGGTCATCCAGTTAAAGGACAGTCTTTCAAACTACTGTACTAACCTTTACCAGACCTACAGTGCAGTCAGTCAAGTTTTAGGACTGATTTTTATTTTTTTTGGCTCAATTCCAGCACATTGGATGTGAAATTCAGCTAAAATGACTACAGCTTTAAACCATTTTGGCTCTTGCTACATATAGTGTCAGGGGGAAATGTTATTGGGGAACTCTTTTGCATAACTAGTTATGTGCTATTACCAATCTGCCTAGTTTTCCATCTAGCTTACTAGGTTGAGAGTAGGGCTGGGCAAACATTTTATCACAATAATATTTGTCCCATGCAGTGGAGGAGGCGGTTCAAATGCGGCTATAATTAGCCCAGACCCATTTCATCTATTGCGTGGGAGATTGTTCCAGATGCTTCACAATGAAGGTGGGAAAGTTAACCATATGTATATTTTCCAAACCATCCACTCATCCTTGAAGCCTTTCTCTTCTAAAACCGAAATGTACAGTTTGAGAACACTTCCTAATTCTCCTCTTTATATGGCTTGTCTAAGTGAGTTTGTGCATTGTGCATTGTCTTTGCCAAGCCAGAATGGAATTCTTATAGCCTCCTGGGTGGGGATAAAACACCCACTGCAACTACAGTTGGTGAGATCTGCCAAAGAGTTTCCCTCCAGCTGTACAAAACCGTAGTTGTAGTGGGTTATTTTCCCCCATCAGCTACAAGGAGCAGCAACAACACCATTCAGTTCCACTCTAAAACGTACATGGACAAGATGCACAAAAAGAATTATGCTTTATTAGAAGTGTTTTTTGGAAGAGAAAAGGTTTCGAGGATGGGGACTAAGTGGCTGGTTCAGAAGATGCAGCTATGGTTAACTTCCCTTGAGCTGTTGTTAACTGTGCCGACACCTTATGTGCTCATCTCTTCAAAGTCAGCCAAAGGGAGGTTTATCCCCAGAGGACCATACCATCCGTTCAGACAGACTAACAATTTACCAACATTTGCCGTAGTTAATGTTAATTTCCTGCTCTTGATGCCAGATAAGATAAGCATATTACTGTTGTTAGATTAAAACAACAAATAACAGTAACAAGTACCTTTTTTGCAAGAAAGCAAAGGAAAGGTTTTTCTGTACTAGCAGTGAGAGAGAGGGAGGACTGAGTTAGGCCTCACCAGGATCTGTTCAGGGGATTAGCATCTTCTGATCACTGCTCTACATCACCAACACCTCGTTAACCTCTCTCTGTTTGAATCTGTAGATGGGGATCCAGGTTTTGTTGGTGCTGATTGCGCTTGCATGTGTACCCTGTATGCTGATTGTGAAAACTATGGTGCTTCGGCGTCAGCACCTGTGGAAAAAGCACCTGGTATGTGAATCTGACCCCACCTATAACCTTACTGCCACCATTGATGAATAACATTTATAACCTTTGATATAACCTTTTTTTTTCACTCCTATTCTGCCATTCATTTCAATGCACATTGTATTGTGTAATGTGGTTGGTTGTGTTGTCATGAAAAATGCTTAAAGCTTGCCTTGGAAACGCTCATATTTTGGTGATAAATTTGTCAGAAATATTTCACAGAGTGAGGGCACCCTAACAGCTGATGATCAGCCTCTTGTATCCATCCTTATTCTACCTGCATAATTGAAGAGTTCTTATCCAAAATGCTATATATCCAACAAATATGAATTACCTGACATAGCAGCTTGGAGCTCTCATTGCTCTCACTGGTTGTCTTAAACCTCAAAGAAATGCAGTTCCATCAGACTGAAGTCCAGTACCAAATAAAAAGAATTACATGTTCACCATCTTCATGAGAAGAGTCAATTCACTGTTGTGGTATTCATAACTTTGTAAGTGGAGTGCTAGCCAGTGTAAATTTTGGCCCTGATTTGGAATTACTTTTAGTCTCAATCTTTTGACAAAAGTACATTTAACATTTTATTGCTATTGTCACATTTTAGTAAGTTGATTATAGTTTTAGTTAACCAAAACTAAAGAAATGTTAGTCTAGCCACCAGAGCTAACTAACCTGCTAACGAGCAAAAGGCCATTTTAGACAAGTAACAAAAGTAGTTGACTGGTGCAGGATGTTGCTGGTAGCTCAATGACACGTTGAGTTTCTTCTTTGCCATTTAAAGTTACAAGTTGTACTTAAAAAGACACAAAATGGAGTCTTCAACTCTGTTTGTGGAGGTTTAACTCAACCAGTGAGTGTCTTGCTCTCCAATACATGGTTACCCCAATCTAATACTGTAATACTGGTTAAGTCTATAACAATAATATTGTTTTACTAGCCTAGATTTCAGTAGATTACTGTATCTTTGAGCATTTTAATTGTTGCCACCTTTTATTTATTAAAAGTAAGTGTCATGTTTCACAAGTGGTGGATGTATTTCATTTTAGAATGGAAATCTTTACTTTCTGTGCTGGGTGCCCTATTTTACTTTAAAATAATTGGAGTAAATTAAGAAAGCGTTCAATCAAAGGCCTGCTTTAAGCTAGACACAGCTCTTGTGGCTTTTGTATCTAGTCCCAGAAGAGGGAAGAAACCCCTGCAGAGAGTCTAGAGCAGTCTTTAGAGCAAACAGGCGTGTCCTCATCATGCACCGGACTCACCCAACAGGGCACGCAGAAGTTCGGAGGGGTGCGGGTGGGCAACGGGCCCACGGAGGACGAGGCTGGCATCATGGACCACGACCAGCTTTCCCAGCACTCAGAGGAAGGAGATGAGGTGAGCCCATGAAATATCACCAAACATCACTGATTCAAATTCCATCCTCCATTTTGTTTGATTTTAAAATTTGAGTAGTTTTTAGTAGGGTTAAGATGCTAACTATGCTTTGACTATTGAATATGGACTATTCTCTGTGTTCTCTGTATGTTACAGATGAAAGGGGTCACTTGGATAGTACACGATTTTATTTTTTTTTTTACTGTTTTCTGAAAATGAACAAATTAGTTTTACAGTTTTCCAGGCCTATAGGAAGCCAAGATTTAAGAAATAAATTTGACTACTTGACTTTGGTAGTGGCTTTATGAGTCACTTTAAAAGGTTTGCTGCCCGTCTTTAATTTAATGGGTTATTTCAATTTTCTGTATGCTAAAACATATGAAATACACCTCAAATATCCACTTTCTTAGCATTGGCCTTTTACCTGCTGTGCCTTTTAGCTGATGTCGAGGTACTGAAACATCATCCACTCATCAACTTTGCAGAAAATATTGCAAGTTATTCCGTATGTCAGCTCCCTTTAACAGTCCATGTTAAAGGGACTTTAAAATAATGGTTTGACTCAGGACTAAATATAGACACCAAACATTTTTGAGGAAACTATATGGTGCATACATTTTTCACTTTGAATTCTTACAAAATAAAATGGTGGAAAGTAAATATAGAGGAAAAAGTAAAAATACAGAGTGTTTAGTTGCATGTAGAGCTGCAACTAAAGATTATTGTCATTATTGATTAATCATCTCATTGGTTAATCGTTTAATCTCTAGAATGTCAGATTGTGAACATTGTTCTTCACAAATTCCTTGAGATAACTTCTTTTGTCTGCCCAACAGTCCAAAACAATGATATAAAACTGAGAAAATCAGCAAATCCTCACATTTAAGAATATTACATATGAGTAATTAATAGATGACTTAAACCCTTAATCAAGTATCAAAATTGCTGTCGACTAATCATTTCAGCACTAGATGTGGGACACAGCTTAATACTGATTCTGACTTAAGATTGTACATGTGCATGTACCTGCACATGTATTTAAAAGTATTTAATTTGAAAGTTTGTCATTCCAAAAGGTTTCCATGTTATCTTTTTTTTCTGGTGGGGTGGATATGCCATTCAAACTTGTATTTGGGCTCGCTAATAAACATGTAGTCTGCTTTATAATCAATCATATCATATTGATGAGCACAGTAGTTTGGTTCAGCTCAGTGTAGTTACTGCAGTTCCACCTTCAGACTGTCAAAAACTAAAGAAATCCTCTGTCTCAGCCCATTCACCAGCGCCATGCTTTACTCCCTGCTGCAGCTCCTTATCAGAGAGCAATATCTTCTCCTGAAAAGTAATGAGAGATGGGGGTCATGTGGGCACAACAGCGTGCAGAGAGAAAGGCCGGGCAGGGATGGACTGGAGCAGATAAGAAATGGATTTTCCATTTCAGAAACATAAACAGTGAGGTGGTTTTCATGAGAACCAACAAGTGGAATTTCTGAAAATACCACCCAGTTTTTTTTCTCTGTGACTGAGGTTTGGTGTCTCCCAGGTCTCCTGCATAATAAATATGAGTGTTTACTTTGTGATAAAATATTGCATAACTTATGTAATAAGTGTATTCTGTCATCATTATTCCAAGTGTATGATATTCCATGTAGGAATGACTTATCAACGGGCTTATGGAATTTAATATTGCATAATGTTGAGAGTAGCAAGTGACTACAGTGCATCCAGAAAGTATTCACAGCGCTTCACGTTTCCCCCACATTCTGTCACGTTACAGCCTTATTCCAAAATGGAATAAATTCATTTCTGTCCTCAAAATTCTACACACAATACCCCATAATGACAAAGTGAAAAAAGTTTTTT
>LKNJ01004443.1:0-31834 GCA_002120245.1 Maccullochella peelii
CAATTGGTGGCTGACTAAATACTTTTTTGCCCCACTGTATGCTAGAAGAATTCTGACTGACTGACTTACCAGCATGTAAACGGTGGTTTTATATAGCAACCAGGTTACTGTAGTGTATGTAAACACATTTTCTAATTTCTTTCCCTTCACTGACTTCTCCCACTAACCTGCTTTGTTGAGTGCATGTTAATGTAATACATTTAGTTACTTAATTCAGGATGTTTGCTACTCTGTTGTGGGGGTGATACTCTCAAAAGCCTCAAACCTCAATTAAATAAAATTGATTTACCTGTCTGTCTCTCTGTATGCTCAGCTGTAGAGAAAGAATAACTCAATGCAATGTCTTTGCCACAAACAAAATACTGTTTAGGAGACATTTGTTGATAGACTTACATACATTCGGTGTTACTTCATGTGTGTGCGTATGTGTGTGCGCATGTGTGTATCTGGTTATGTAAGAGCACCATACTGTGAAAACAGCCCGTTCCTTCCGATCAATGGTCTGTCAGGAACTAACAGCTCCTTTTCAGGACACAAGCCCCTTATTTGCCTTGTCCATTCAACAAGAAAGAAAAGAAGGGACTCGCTCAAGCAGAACCTGACTCTCCATCACACTGGAATTAAAGCGTCCCAGGGTCAGAGGCAGGCTATGGATATCAGGACAGCATTCACATAGGGATTATTTACCTCACCACCAACAGATACTTCGCCCACAAGCAACATCCGGCCTACCACTCATGGTCAGGTTAAAAAGAAATACCTTCTCATCGACGAACAGCATAAATACTTTTATACTTACTATTATTGAATCCAAATAAACTTTAAAAATCCTAAATTTACCCAGGCAATGTGCACTGCAACATAGATTTTCATGCAAAGAACTGCTCAGGCAATTAAGCAGTGTTTAATGCAGGATGAATTGAAAATGGGAGGTAAAAGAGCCTTATTTCTCCATCTCTGTGGTGTGTATCCACAAAACTTTGCACATCTACTTCCTCCCATGGGAACCATTTTGCTATATGGTCTCTCAGCTGATGATGGTGATAAGAGGGAGCTGGCGGATAATCGCCGGGATGAAGAGGAGGTAGCGGAGGTGGGGGGATCTGATAGGGTGGAGGGCTGGGGGATTGGAGGTAGGGTGGATTTTGACTTGCTTAGAACAGCGGACCATAATGACATACTTTATTTTAAAAAATAATTTTGCCATTCTACAAAAAGGTCTCACTAGGAAAAGCAGATGACCACACTTTTCTCATTGAAAATACAATTTTCTATTTGAACAGAGCACTATTTTTGCGCAGTGCTTATTTTATTTTTTTCACTACACAGCGGTATAACATATATTTTCTATTTGATTGCTGAGGTGTTTTCAAAAGCCCCTTTCATAAAAATGATCTTTTGCAATTGTGCCCTCTAGGAAAGAAAACAACTAACAGACAAGAGTACTGGGGAAAAAAGAAAAGTCTGCGTTTTAGCACAGCGATTCCTGATTCAAGTGTCTCTATCTCTCCTTTTCTCTTCCCTCTCTGCAGATACCAAATCGCACATGGGAGACTAGAAATATATGTTTTATGCAGCATAGAGAGACAGCTGCATAAAAGCACAAAGCAGTCATTTCTATTCAGTTGTCTCTCGCTGACGGGGAAATGAAGGAGTGAAGCAGATGCTATTGCTACGTGAACAAGTTGCTTAAACACAGAAAGCATTTTTTCCTTTCAAAAAGAAGTTGGATAATTAGATGCTGAATCAACCCCCCCCCCCCACTTCCTGCCTGGAACCCATATTGTCACTCAAATGAATGATTTTGTGTGAGGCAGGAACACGGCAAAAAAATATAAATCTTCTGCTGTACACTGACATTTGTTTTAGGAGGGGGAAAAAGTGAAAGCAGAGCATTCAAATGGGACTGAAGATAGTACATTCAGAGCTACAATAAATGTGTGTATTGAAGATGTGAAGAAAAGTGCTGGAGGCAGCATACTGCCATGAAGCAGATCAGGTTCTGACATCTTGTCATTGTGAAATTTTGCCAAAAAACAGTGGGTGGGATGTTGTGACCTTTATCAGTGGGAGTGATAGAATGACCCAATACTATAGATAGAATAATCTGTTTTTACAACACGATGTTGCGACCTATCCCTGTGTGTGTATTTGTAATGACCTCCCACTCTGTTTGTGTGTGTGAGTGCAAGTGTGTGTGTGTGTGAGCATGAGGATTGCTGACCGGATGCATCTGTAGTGGGCAGCAGCATAGTGACGCTATCGCAGGTGTTTGTGAGTGTACAGGTGACTTCTCCTTTCAAGGTTAAACGGGCAATGCTTCAGCAAATTCTCTCAAGACTTGGAGGAAGTTAGTCGGCCATACATTGAGTGAGGTAAGTGTGTCCATTCATATGTGTGTGAGTAGGAGTTTGTCTCTGTGTGTGTGTGTGTGTGTGTGTGTGTGTGTGTGTGTGTGTGTGTGTGTGTGTGTGTGTGTCCGTGCGTTGGAGTGTGTCTACCTCTGTGTACATATGCACAATTAGTGTGCATATCACTAAGAAAGTAGACCAACTAATGCTTCTAGTTCTTGGGTAAAGGAAGATAAATGTTAAATAGAAGTTTTAAACCACACTAGAGGTGTAGCTTTAGGGGTAACAATATCCGATCGGTCGTCAGTCAGTCAACCACTTTGGTCTAGACTGAAATATCTCAACAACTATTGAATGAATTTTCATGACATTTTGTACAGTTATTCAGGGTTCCCAGATGATGTATCCTAATGACATCTGCGTTCCCTGAGTTTTTCCTAGAGCACCACCATGAGGACATTTGTGGTTTTGAGTGACATGTTGCGACAACTATTGGATAGATTGCCATGAAATGTAGGATTATTTGTGATGTGAAGTTTCATCTATCGCCATCACCAGGTCAAAACCTTGATTTGTCCAATACATAGTTTACATGGTTTTATGACCAAATACTGCCTCAGCTGTACTTTGTGTTTAGTGCTAATTAGCAAATATTAGCATGCAAACACACTAAACTAAGATGGTGAACATAGTAAATATTATACCTGCTAAAACATCAGCATTGTCACTGTGTGCATGCTAACAGAACCACTAGTGTGGCTGTAGACTCTTATCATACTATGTCTAATATTGTGGAATTTTTTCATATTAAAACATGAGTATAAAAGTGTTAATTCTCAGTTATTTTTTCTGGAGAAAATAAAACATCAAATAATAAAGACAGTCCTCATGCTATGTTTAATACATTTTTAATCAGGTGTACTGAAAACACTGCAGAGACATTTCAAACATCAAACAATTTCCTCTGTTCCAATATCGCATCTGAATGAACTTTTTAATGGTTTTCAAACATTTTGCATTTGTGCCAAGAAATGCCAAAACATCATTCAAACCATCAGTTTGAAGGAACAGGACCCTAAAGGCATACATAAAAGATAAATGGTGTATGTCCTCAGGAACCTGATGGAATCTCTCTGAACTACACAGACAGAAATTAGATATGCTTTTGCCAATCAGTGCACACTGCGAGTTGTAAAGTTTTCTCTTCTATTTTTACCCAAGTAGAGCTCGGCCTACTTCCCCTGTTCTTCCCTGATGGGACCTGAGAGTTATAACTGCCTCTCCAAAGGCCTACAGGAAATGGAAAATCAAATTACTTTGTTAGAGTCTTACAGTGGTGGTGGTGGTGGTGGTGGTGGGAGGGCTGGGGTTGTAATATGTAGCTATGTCTTCTACAACAGCATATACAAAATGTTCCACGCATGTTAAAGTTCTGACTGGTGATTGGGTTCATTAGTTATTCAAACCATCTGACCTCCCCACAGCACTGCTCAGACGCACTCATTATGAAGCCCTTGTAATTCATTAAGCTCCCTAAATGAACACAAGCCATACCGAGGGGTGCTCGCTGTTACTGAGTAGCATGCTGTGCCTCAGGGAGGTTAATAGTAAGTGTGTGGATCACAGGGCAGGGTTGGACGTTAACCACTGACATCAGAAAAATGATGGATTAGAGGAGAAAAATAAATTGCAAAGGTGTAAAGATATAAGCTATAAAGATATAGTTTGTGTCCATGCAGACTTCATTGAACATTCAGTGCTTATTGTGAAGTAATAGTAAATAATGCAAAGATTAAGGATACACGCGTACCTGAGATAAAGTAAACTTCTATGAGATAAGACTACTTTAATACTGGTGGTAATGATGAGCATAGCATACACACTCCCATATATTCTTGCAAGAATGTCACCACAGAATGAGGTGTGAGGGGAGCGAGGCTGCAGGGAAATCTCGCTCCCTCGGAAAGTGAGAGACAACTCCTTCATTTGTCATCGCTTCACGCCAAAAGGAGGGACATAATCGCTTGCTGCTGGTGGTGTAATTCATTGTGAGCACACCAGCTGCTGTCGTACTGCTGCTGTTGGGAACAACAGAAACTTGTGATTTAGAAAGCTTGGCAATATTTTTAAAGATCTCTTTTAAAAGGATGTATACAGTCTTGTCAATTTACAGGCACAGCAGGCAACATACAACACAGAACAACACTTGCTGGCTGATTGAAAAGAATTGCCGGCAGCCATGTTGAAATAAGTAACCAGGCCTGCATTAGACAAAGACAGAGCTTCACTGTACTAATCCTCCAGCTCTAGTACACTCTACCACTGAGGGCCAATCCAGATCCGAGTGACAGCCCTCACTACTCACAACAGCTTCACAGTGGTGTGATAGCGGGAGCTTCATTTTTAGGGCTGGTGGCCCTTTAAAAGACTGAGGGCTAAATTTAGCTGTTATAAATTGGTTATTTGTGCCGGATGCCTGTTCAATTAAAGCCAGTCACTGAGGCGTCTGAGATCTCGCTGAGATGACGACTCAAGTCATCAACCACACACTCCAAGGAGGTGGTTATACTCCCAGTGTTGCTGCAGTAACAATAATTAAACTGTTGATTTCTTGTTGTTTTTGGCCCACCATTAACAAATAAGTGTTTGAAGTATGACGTATCATTAAAATGAACAAGTACACAGTTACTGCCTTTTCATTAATTTTCAAACTACTAAATGATCAAAGCTGCATTTCACTGACGGAGAGAGTTTTGTTGAAACATGGGTCTTTATCCTAATAAATATGCATAGGAGGAAAAAGAGTGTGAGCAGCTTCACCTCTGAGTTTGCGTTTGTCTTCAAAGCTACATTTCCCTAGTGGAAGCAATGAGTGAACTCAAAAAGAAGTTACTTCATGAGGGTTGGATATTCTGTGAGATCACTCAAAGCTGGTACAGCTCTGTAGTGGTCATTCAGGGAACAAAACTATTAGACGTATAAACTGATGGCTGTTGAGTTACAAAAACACATAATAGTATTAAGTGATAGTTTTTTTCTAATAAAATGTTATTTGTGTTTGTATGTATGTGTTTTATGTCATAGAGAAGTATACAAAGCTGTCAGAATGACTGACTTGAAACCGAGGCCATGAGAAAGCAAAGTACGTGCACGATCGACAGCCTGCTGCTACCATTTTGCAGTTTGATAACTGTTCAATGTCAGCTCCCTCAGTTTCTTTAGTGGAAATACTAGTGGGTATTTCAGATGTCATTTCTAAGCAATGTAGAAATGTCAGTACACTGCAGGTGAGCTCAGTGTGATCAGGTCACAAAGTTCACATGTCCACACAGATCCAAACGTTCACACCTGTGCCAACACGTGCGTGCTCACACTCCTTTCAGCATTCAAGTTGGCTGTGCGTGCCACGCGCGACAGTCTGTGTCTCAGTGAATTATTAATGGATGTAATGTGATGACAGAATACTCGGAGCGGCCCATCCCTCCTCATCCCTGACCCGGCTGTGTCGTCTTGGTTTCCACGGTCAGGAGGAGATGGAGGCCCATGCAGTCTGATTGATTAACTCTGTCAAGCACACTTTTGCTGTCCCTGCACAGTGTCCAGTCTGAGCTCTTCTGCAATCTCTCACAATCACTATCAGCATGACTGCAAAGTCACAGAACATCTTCGTCATTCCCGAGAGAGAACCCCGCCCACCGTCCACCATTTTCTTCAATTCACTTTATATTCTTCTCCGATCAAACAGGCCTACTTGTCATGTCCCATTTGTAGTTTTAAAACTCTCTTATTAAAACCCAGGTTTGCTTACTGTAACTACAGAGGAAGCTCAGTTTACTTTGGAAAAATAAACCTTTTGACTCAAATTATTTTTTGCATAATAAAATAATACATAATATTTACATTGTTCTGAAGTTATGAACCAGAAAAAGTTTTTAATTTGACAAATCTGTCTGTCCACTTTCCGTGACAACTAAGCAACCTCCATCTGCTGAGGAAGAATGTGACATGTGGTTGAAAGCTCCCAAAAAGTAGAAAAGTGGACTTGAGTTAAAGAAATAATCTACATTTTAAAACATAGTTTATTCACTTTCTCGCCAAGAGTTAGATGAAAAGATTGATACCACTCCGATATCTCTGTGTTTAATATAGAGCTACAGCCAGCAGCCATTTCACTCAGTATAAAGACTGGAAACAGGGTGAAACAGCTAGCCTGGCTCTGTCTAAAGATAATGAATAATCCACCTACCAGCACCTTTTAATTTGACTAATTTATAGGCATTTAGAAACTTTTCCAAGGTCAAGAATGAATTTGAATAGAGAATAAAATTGTATATTTTTATTGTGATGTCACATATACTTATGCAATAAATGGTCTAAATGGTGGTACATAGAGGTAAAGGGTCAAACTGCTTACAGTATGTCTGTAACTGTTGTTGTTAAAGCAATGGACCAACAGACGAGAGAGACAGAGAAAAGAGGGTGATATTAATTTATGTGGGAAAATATACAATTTATCTATATTATCGATATTGGTTCAAGAGAGAGAATATTAAAACATATAAATGTTTGGATGCTGTGACTGTTTTACAGCATATTTTAACAAGTTATCAGGGAAGCTGCTGGGCCGGGCACAAATACACTTCAGGTGTGAACATCCCAGGTGCGACTACACTACACGTCAGTTTCACTTCTGGTCTAAAGATATTTGCTGCACATCTGCTGTCGCTGTGTTGCACACAAACCTCAGAGTGAATCATACCGTTTTTTTTCCCATAACGGTGGAGTGAAAAACAGATTTCAGCATGCACACTTGTTAAACTAAAAGGCCTCCATGCAAATAGTGTTTTATTCTATTGTATCTGTATGCCTGCTGCTCAGGTTTCCTCACTAACTTCTGCTGCTTGTCTGTACATGCCCTTGGTTGTATTTCCTAGCTTCTATTTTCTATTTTCGTCCCTTCACCTTCCTGCCTAATCTCCATGGTTTGACCCTGCAATCATCTCAATAACCAACCCAGCAGAGTGCTGGGTGTGTATCCGTCGAGCAGCAAGCAGCCCAGAGGCAGCCATCCTTCAGCCTGTAAGTGGTATTGGGATAGTACTGAGATCTGTGTAATTGGATTAGACCAACCTTAGTCCCCTCTCTATTCCACCAGTCCCCTCTGTGAAATCATAACTTAAGAGCTTTGACAATGGTAGTTTTGCTGTGCAGCAGCTGATGGGAATGTAACATGATCTTTGTCTGTAGCTCGTGGCCTCATCTTCCCTCCCCAAGGCTGGAAAATCCCAGCAGCCGCCTGACTGACAGCTCGGCTGTGCCTGGCTTTGATTGACAGCGTAAAGGATGTTGTGCGGTCTCAGATGGTTCTGAGGGGTCCAACTGATCTCAGGCCTCTGTGGCGATCATATGGTGCATCACAAAGAGGAGCAAAGAAAGGGATGAGGGCTCGGATCAGTCTGGGAGTCTATCACACCTGTTTGGCTTTATACACATGACAGGTTACATGGAGGGCTGTGTTCTCTCTGGCTGCTCTGGGTTAAAAGGCCTGTCAGACAGACTCTCAGGTGTGAGCCTGTTGCTCCGATAACACATACACATAGGAAGACACAATGAAAGTACAAAGAAGCAAATGCAGACTAGTGTATGTGATGTGCACATGTGCACAAAGACTCACAGAACTGCTGTGAATATATTGTAACCTCTCAACGAACATGATTTCACATAATCAAGCAACAGAATACATCCCATAGTATACATCCCAGTGTGTAACATTACAATATTTTATGTGTCCGTAATTTCCCTAGAAAAAAATATGTAATTAGTAAATATTCATGTATTATTCATTTATGTTGAATGCATCCTTGCCTATAGACACATTTAACATTTTTTCCATGTTCAGCTGACCTGCTGTGGACTGACTAAAATACTATCTAGATTACATTTGCAATCAATTGGAATAAAATGATTGCAAATGTACCAATTGAACACTCTCTAGAGTGTGTCGATTTTCCCTGTAATCAGCACCAAACGACATAGTTTTTTTTTTTCATCATGAGGATATTATTCCAAAATTGTGGACCTGTTACCGGAGTCCTCTAAAAGACTTTCACGAGGGCATGACTTAAAGAACATAACTTTCATTTCCTGCTCAAATGTGCCTTAAGCTAAATATGGGTATAATGGAACTTGCATTGACAGCAAATACCAACACACAGAAAACTTGGGGGACATACAGTAACTTACTAAATTCAAAGCTGATTGGCTGCAAAGTCAGCTCATCTTCCCTCAAAAAAAAAAAAGAGTCCAGGTGTCAGCTGCAACTCACAGGGCCACTGAAGTAAGCTAAAATTTTAAATATCAGAGGAAGCTTTCCTGAATCATATTCCAACCTGCCTCAGAAAACAAAGAGATTTATATAAAGTGTCCAGAGGCAACACGCAATCCTGTCAGCCTACCGAGGTTTGGGTTACATTTTAATTTTGGCACCGAGCGGAGAATCGGATCATTGTTTGCGAAGACGGCTGAAGCCAGAGGCAAGTAAAGGAGAGCAGACAGGGACATGGAGTGGACGAGATTAAGACAAGGGAAGGAAAAGAATAAACTGTGGGGAGGCTTTTGACAAAAAGTAAGTCAGCTTATGCTGCTTCCATTTTTACAGTCAGGGGAACATTAAGTTCATTGCACTTTGAATGATATTTTTTAGATATTTAGATACCTATTTCAATAGTGGCTGTGTGAAAACAAGCATATTAGCGTATTAGTTAGGCCAAATGTGGATGTTATTATTATGCAGGATACAAAAAGACTGTGTTAATTAAGCTGTCTCCTCTAACTGCTGCCCACCACAAACTGTGTCTTGTTCATTGCAGTAATAATGGCAGCTTTAGTGTGAGCCCAGGCAGGTAAACAAATAAACAGGATTTGTTTTTTTCCCCACCCTTTTCCGAACTAGCACAACATTTAAATGATTCAAATGTGTTGCTAATTTAGGAATTAAGTCTAAAGCAACTAAATCCAGAGCACTGAGAAATGCTTCCCTCAGCACTTTATATCAGTAACTGAGTATTTAGAGTCAGTGTGTATTTTCTCATTAGTAATATGAACATGAATTACAACGAATCACCCCAAGCTGTATTTAAATAGGTTGCAGAAGAATAATTTCTTCTTGTATGCGTACATACACGCCTGTGACAGCATACACACACACTTCCTCTTTTTAAAATGTGTGGCAGGGAATATTTGGGACTAAATAACCATTACAGGGGGTAGAAACAGGCTGGAATATAAAATGCTGTCAATACTGTGCTGAGCGGAGTTTGAGACCTTCTTATCTGCAGACTGCATTAAGACACGGCTTTCACTTTTCTCCCTGTATGAATAATAAGTCCGCATGAATTTATTCGCCTACAGTCTTGAATTTTTAGTTTTAGTGGGAAAAAAAAAAAACATAACCTGCTTAAATGAAACATATTAACTTGTTGCATACTTTTTGTTAAGGTTTGTATTCTATAATGACATAATGACTCCCTATTTCTTTGCATTTCTCGTTCCCTTTTGCAATTTTATCATCTGACTATTTTCCTCTCCTGTCTGCTTTCTTCTTTAGATTTTTTTCCGCAAAGTCTTTCTCTCCCTCCATCTACCCCCCAACCCCTTCTGCTCCCTCTCTCCTTCCCTCCCGCTTGCTGCTCATTTTTAAATCTATGAATTTCTGAACATCATTTTCTTGATTTTTCCACGCCCCAGGGAGACATTCTCATTCCGGCCCTTCTCTTTTTTCACCTCATTTCCTCCCTCCTGAGTGAATCTCCCAGACAGGATGCGAGGTGACAGTGTGGCCTGTGGAGGTTATGGTGGGGAGGTTGTGGGGGGTGTGTGTGTGTGTGTGTGTGTGTGTGTGTGTGTGTGTGTGTGTTGAGGGAGGTGGAGGGGTTGACGGTGGGGGTATAATACTGCCTCCCCCTCTTCCAAAAAACTTGGGTGGAGGGTCAACGCCATTGCAAATCCAATCCTACACATGACCATGGGAGACGTACAGTAACGCCTTCTTCCCTTTTAGGATCCAAGCTGTAGAATTAAGCGTGCCTTTGAGAGACTTCTGCTCCTTGGCATGAATGTGCCTCATCCCGAAAGACCTCATGCTCTTAAAAGATATACACTTCTGCCCCTTTATAAGGCTTCAACTGTGTTGAAAAATGTCAATGCTTTCGCTTTGAGTGACCATATCTGGGCCGAAACAGAGTGAAGTCCCTCAATCGCCCCCATCCTTAAATAAGGTGCGATGTGGATAAAATTTAAATTATACCTTGCACGTACTCAACACACACTTATGAAACCATTACACACACATAAAACGAAGGCTCAGTGTTCGGCAGTGTGAGCCAAAGATTTTTGTGACATGAAAGTATAGCTTTTCTAATATGTTAAATGGAAAATATAATAAATGCAGGGTAAAGTCTGAATGATATGTCTTAAAAGCACATTGCAGCCTTAACAATTTCAGTGTTCATGTGCGTGGCTCATGCACCTTACGATAAAGAATCACGGTGATTAAAAAAAGGAATCGGTTTTTGTGTGTAGATGTGTGTGCAGCTGTATGTGTACATGTGGGTGGAGATGATGAGAATCACCAAACTGATTACAAGGAGCGCCTCGCCAGCCATTGTGGTAAAAAGAAATTTAGCTTCAAATAGCAATAAATACAAATTCTAAATCACGTAATTTGGGAATTATATGCTCTCAACACATCCTATAATTTTAAGTGTGAAGATGATTTGAACAAAAACTTACTTGTGCAGACTATATTTTGGATTTTAAAATCCAAATGTTCAGGATTAACACAAATGCTATTTTACGTTATCTCTGGCTTTTAAAAATTAAAAATTGATTGTGTATACTTTTCTCATTTCCCTCCTTGTCACTCATCTTTCTTGCCTCTGTAACCCCCCTCTCTTCTTCTCTGAGGGGTTAGAGGTTCCCCACTGTGAGAGCGAAACAAATTTTTAATTAATCACAGGACTGTCTGAGCATAACAGTGGTAATAATTACATTCCCAAATGCAGGACATTGAAATGATAACCTCTGAAATAACCCTTCTTCTCATGCACCACACAAACTATATTTCAGAATATATGCCTCCAATATTAAACAGCAAAAAACCCTCAAAACCAGTGCTAAGCAAAAAAAATATAAAGATGATTACTTCCATTTTTGTCATTGACAAAATAAAAATCACCTTAAAATTATATTTAAACTATAAGGAAACTACTAAAGAAAAAAGTTGTTTCCTCCCATCACCCAATTGGGTGTCCACATGGAAAGGAAGAACACTAAGCAGAGAAAGACAGGAGGACTGCAATATAAAAACTATTAGATGATAGCAAAACATCAGACAAGCACAAGTTCCATTATAGATGACAATACTGTTGACAAATAAATGTTCCTGCCAGTTGTTTGGCATTATTTAGATTATTTATGGTCTCACCCAAAACAGATGGCCGTCCTCTGCAATATATGGCCATGACATGTCTCAGCTAATTGGTTGATTGGACCATAAGTAGAAGATTCTTCTCACAGGCTGTCCAGCACCAAAGAGCTCAGAGAATTTAAAGACAGATGTATTGGTTTTTGTATTCAACTTTCAGGTGTTGTGTTTTAAATATCTTGTAATCAAACACAATGCATGTATTTGTATGAACAGCAACTTGACTTTGCAGGAAAGTCAAATGATCCACCTGTATAGTGTGCATTTGGGTATAGTCTGTGTTTGTACACAGGTGTTATAATATGTGGAGCATCGTGCTCTTACCTCCAGGGCTTTCCGCTTACTGTTGAGCAGCTTGGAGATGTCCCGTGCCACTCGCTCCACCAAGTCCTTGGGGTTGTTTCTCTTAATTTCAAACTGGCTCTTCTTCTCACTATAAATCTGCAGATGAAGAACACAGGGAATCAAAGGTCAGGTTACAGGAGCCATTAGTTTAATTAAGAAGATCACAGAGGAGCTGTTTGCTTATTCTCAAGGTAGCACACAAGATGGTAAACATTTACTGTAGAGCAGGCAGTATGCAGCCTGCTACTATACCCATAAGTCTCAGCACTGTAGCAGAATTAAACACAGAACAGAGCCCTAATGGCAAAGCACTTAGCTAGCCAGCTGCAGTCTGGCAGTGAGGATCAAATTAAATAAACGCAAACTCCAGCAGATCCTCACTGCTGGGTGAACACCTTGCATCTCCACAATGTTAACTCCTCTGGAAGTAAAACAAGCAGCCTTATTTACAGCTTGGTAACATATTTGTGGCATCATCCAAAGGGTTACTGAAGGCTATCCTGAACCAGGACCGTAGAATCTTTGCAACCTATGAAGGGCCATAATCCCCTAGTTAAAGTGCAAGTAGGAATTACAACATTTTCACTCAGAAACAGCAAAATATCAAGCACTCTTACTGGGGCAATACCAGGATGAAATCAGGTAAGACCCATTAAACAGACAAATCACTTTGCAAATCACAAAAAAACAAGTAAGAGAAATGGCTTTGCGATGCCACAAGGGACTGTGATGTTTGGAAAGGAGGGGCATCCAGTGGCAGAACGACAGATGCTTGGACCACTGACAGAGGAAGGTACTTGGCAGATTAGTCTGCTCCCCCTGGAAGAATTGTGAAGGCTGACTCAGCAGCCCGGGCTCTCTATAGGATCTGTAGTCTACAACAGAGCACCACCCGAGGGATTACCACTTATCCTTCTGCCCTAAGACACTGCAAGACCCACTTTCACACCATAAAACCATTTTGTATAGTTCTTCTGAAGAAAACCCAGGAAAAGCCTGTTGTTGAATATTTTGAAGCAATTAGGGTCTTTTTAAATCATAAATGCGAGGCTGAAATGCTGCATTTAGTTAATTGCCCTTAGTTTGAGGTACTATAAACTTACTTCTTCAATCAGTTATTTAACTCTAACTTTAAGTAATTATTGAATCTTTCATACATGATGATACAATGCAATGCACAGAGAATGACTACAATCAAAAACGTATAGAGGTATATAAAAGGTATAGAAAATATCTCTTCTAAAACTAACAGTTAGCCAGTACAAGGACTTAAATGCAGGGTGGAAGTGAGCGGTTTCTTAGGTCGAACTAAGGATATTTAAGAGGTTGATTTCAGGTTCCCGTTGTTTTCTTAGCAACGCCTGAGATTGGTGCTTTCATTAACAGCAGCTTTAATGAAAGCTGTGTGTCATCTGCACGGCAATGAAAACTAATATCATGCTTACTGATGATGCTTACTCTCTTACTTGCCCAGAGAACTGACACAATTACAATTTTGTGAGCAAGGCTGTAACACGCCTCCGGGAAAAAGGCATAATGGTCAACCATATCAAATACAGAGAGCTTTTTTTTTTTTTTTACTGATTTAAAAACCTTAAGCTTTTCATTAGTGTGCACGACATGTCAGTTCAATTCAATTCAGTTTTATTTATATAGCGCCATAATAGTTCGTTATCTCAGTTTAGACCATACTCTTTATAATATTGTGAATATGACAGACTAGACTGGAACTTCTGGAATAAACTGTTTTTGTTGAAATGTTGAGAAGCAGTGGTTTATTCTGTGTGTCTCATAGTGCATGATGTAGCTAGTTGGTTTTCATTTCATTTCATTTCATTTGAAGTGACACAACCAGACGTAACCATTTCCAATCCAGTAATTGCAAGGGTCCTGAAGTCCGAAAGTATGACTTTTATTCCTGTTACAGAGACCACCACTAGCTGAATGAGGACAGAGTTTGCAGTGAGATAAAGCACAGCTTGGCTATCTGCATCCATTGTTTTTATTGGTCTAGTGTGAGCATAGTTACAACAAAAGACAAAATCTATCTGTGAAACAATGCTTTCATATGTGTATTTAAACAACCAGTAAAGCTGGGGACACACTATACTTATGTTATCTGATTTTACTGATAATGAGAACACACATTTTGACAACAAAGTACCAGCACCACACATCACAGACTGACCTCAGAACCTGGGATGTCACTCAGACACACATTATTCTGACTAAGACTATAAGACTTAAGACTCGCCTGGTCAGTAGGACCAAGAAGAAAAAACAGACATGGAAGTTCACAGTAACACTTAATTACCTGCACGTGTCTGTACATTATTAGGCACTGAGAAAATAATATAGGGGAAAAAACACCTGAAAACAGGCTGCGCGGGGCCTGTACATTTTGCAAAAGAAACTGGAGGTGAGTCTCCCGCAGGACCCCTGCTATTTGTGGGCTGATCAGTTGGCTCTGTTCACAATGAGCATTGTTTGTATTTATCATGTGATTAAGGTTATGAATCAATTAATCTAGGCTATTGTGACTTTGTCTTTCAGTGAATATCAAGGGTGTTTGAGATTCAACTGGTGATCCGCACTCACGTCAGTTAGATCAGACATTGAAATCAGCACTCGTGATTCTCATATTTCTTTTAGAATTGCCAAAGTAAGGATCTCTTGCTCTGTTATGAAATATTATGTCTGTTGGATTGATGTGTTGATGTGCAGCAATTAGGAAAGGAAAACACTGGCGTCCATATGATCCGTCTCTGTCGAGCTGAAGGCTGGGCAGGCAGCCAGAGGCAGGTTCCTGCCACTGGCCCACTGAGCGGGCAAACCTGGCCCCAGAAGCTCGGACCATGCCAACCAAGCACTCTGTCGCGATTGCCTGGTGTCTTATTTTGGCCGCCCTCTGAGGGATCAGGGATCCTGCTTAGTTTCAAACAGCACTTTAAACTAAACTACTTCTCAAAGTGAAATGTGAAGGTGAAATCTGCATACTCCATCATGATGTGACAAAAAAATAAATCTTTTCAAATGGGATTTGATTAGTGAAACAGGTGATTCAGTTCTTTTAGTTTTGTTTCTTTCATTTTGTGCTTGAGCTGCTCATCCTGGAAAAGTCATTAGTCTGCAATTTAACAGTCCATGCAAGCACACAGACTCGCACATAAAGGAATCATTAACCCTCAGTTCTGAATGAGGCAGTCCTCAGACCTGAGACCAATAATCACGTGAGTATTAACACACATGAACTTACACACACATTTGCACACACACACACACACGCACACACAGTGACGCACACCATATCAGAGGGCTTTTTGTCAAGGTGGAAGAAGCCATTAATGGAATCTTATTAAACCATAAAACAAGAGCGAAGTTTTCTCCGCTCCATTGACAGACTACAAACCCCTGACTCTTTCAAGCAACGTATTTTTCAAGTCGATTTAAAAACCATGTCAAATTTGTTTTTAAATCAATATTCATTCCCTTAATGTGCGGGAGTGCTCTCTGGGTCTGCCTCTCTCTGGAAGATTCATGGCAGTCTGGGGGACATTACAGGCAGAGCCTTCTCTACTCTGAGCTTAGAAACAAAACACAAAAGACAAAGACAGAGATCAGTGAGACTCAAATTGCTTGCGGGGATTCCAAAATATTTGTGTATGTTATAATACACAGTAAGGTCCACTTTTTGCTTTTGTAAACCCTTTTCAAAAAGAGAAAAAAGGAGCTGAGGGAGTATTCTTCAGGGAAAAACTTCCTAATGCAAATTCCATTCCTTGTCCTGCACTTTCCCTTTATATTTAGGGATTTAAAATGATTCCAGTGTACTGCATAATTGTGCAGTCTCTGCTACTACAATCATCAAACAGCCTCATTGGGAAATGCATTGCTTAATTACCTCCTCAAAGCATAGAGCCAGCAAACCATTTAGAAATTAAGTCAACCACTGTCATTGTGGTCCAAAATGTAGGAAAATTAGCTGCGGCAACAACAGTTGGTAAATGCAAACCAGCACTGAGGTCTCAAATAAAAGCAGAGCTATAATCAAACTGATTCATACAACATCAATAGTGGGTCCAGGCAAAAACTATACATTACAGCTTATTCCTCACCTACATGTATGGATTCTGCTACACATGACCTTTTCTGCGGTTTGCCAGAAGACAGAAAATAAACCCACACAGGACTGGACAATAATTCAATATTATCATTTATCATCTCTCCATAAAACTCTGTGCCAACATTTGTGATATTGTGTTTCATATTTCTGATGTCTAATGAATAACAAGTTCAATTTAACCAAAATCTGTCACAGCATATTATCTTGAGTATGTGGGAATTTTTAGATTTTGTTGTACTTAAAAAAACACAAAGAGAACAACTTCACTCAAACATTTTGATTTTAAATCGTTTACAAAATATCGCAACATATTGATTAAGATTTCAAGCTTTAATAGTTATTGTGATAATAATTTTGTCCACGTTGCCCACCACTAAATTTACAAATCTAACAGATGATAGATCAGTATCATACACCTGAGCTGGTGCCTGCTCCCTAAGTGTACACACAGTTTGTCCCCCTCTCCAGTGAACTATGTCTATTGTACATTATGTACTGCCACATAAACAGCACTGGTATCAGTGTGTCTGTCATTTAGTATGTGAAACACTACCAATCAATCAAACTTTATTTATATAGCACCTTTCATACAGGTAAGTGCAGTTCAAAGTGCTTCACAGATGATACGATAATAAGACAGAACAAGTGGAGACCATAAAAACAACAGCAACAACAAAAAACAATTTAAGAATTTGTGACCAAAGCACGCGAGAAAATAAAAGTGATGAAAATATAATAAAATAGACTTAAAAAGCTATAATAATAAAAACAATAATAAAGAGAAATTAAGAAAATAAATAGTTAAATAAAAGCTAGACTAAAAGCTAGATAAAATTGATTTAAAAGACAAAAACAATAATAAAATAATGGATAAAATAAATGGAATAAGATTTTTACCACAGAAATACATTAAAGTAGTTGAGTAAAATAAAGTAAGTAATGTATATAAAACATTCTTAATCAAAAGCCAGGCTGAAGAGGTAGGTTTTAAGTTTCCGTTTAAAAATTTCTACACTCTCAGATCCTCAGGCAGACTCAGACTGTTCCAGCGGCTCGGAGGAGACTCGTGCCGGAGGACTTGAGGGGCCGTACTGGTTCGTACACCGTAAACATGTGAGACATATATCCCGGTGCAAGACCTTGAAGTGCTTTAAAAACAATTAAAAGAATTTTTAAATCAATACGGAAACTGACAGGCAGCCAATGTAAGGTCTTTTAAACGGGTGTAATGTGTTCTCTCCTTCTGGTCCTGGACTCGGGCAGCAGAGTTTTGAATCAACTGTAGCTGATTTATAACTTTTTAGGGTAGACCAGATAGGAGAGCATTACAGTAGTCCAGTAGTCCAGCCTGCTTGATATAAAAGCATGCATTACTCTCTCTGTGTCACTCAGTCTTGAATGCAGTGGGGAATACGCCTCGTTGCAATGACTGATTAAAAATCGTAAGGACCTCCTCAGACACTGAATTAAAAATATTTTTGAAAAAGGAGGTTGGGATTGGGTCAAGGGTGCATGTGGAGGACTTCAGTGCTGTTACCACTTCCCTGAGCATTTCAGCAGCAACCAGGCTAAAACTGTCCAGCAGGGCTTCACACTGTATGCTGGATGTTTCTTCAGTTGTTATGGCATTGTGTAGTAGACAGATACTAGACCTGATGTTGGCTGTCTTCTCTTTGAAGTAGTCCGCAAATTCATCACATTTAGAAGCGATAAGATGGTTGCTATGGTCTGTAACAGGGTTAATGAGGTGATCGATGGTGTTAAAAAGAACGCTGGGGTTGCTTATGTTAGAATTTGTCAGGTTCGGAAAATTAAATTGCCTAGCAGTCAGTTTATTATTAATTTTTAATTTTTCCGCTAAAACCTCTTTGTGCACATGTAACTTAGTTTTGCGCCATCTGTGTTCTGCGATCTGACAGTCCCTCTTTAAGTTGGTGGTTTCATAATTTTTCCATGGCATGCTCCTCTTTTTAATAATGTTTGTAATTGTAAGTGCAACAGCATCAGCATCAAGGGCTGTAGCCAACTTATTGTTTAATGCATCAAGGAGACCATCAACTGAGGAGGAAGTAGATGCAATCTGGTTTACTGGCAATATGTGCCAAGAAGTTTAAGGTCACTTCTGGAGTAAAAGAGCGTTTTTTTTAACCACTTGCTCTATATAAGCAGAGTACAATAAAAAACATTAAAAAAAATACACAGTGATGGTCTGAGAGAGCCAAGTCAACAACAGAAGAAAAATTTATGTTCAGCCCATATGAAATAACCAGGTCCAAAGTGTGTCCTAGGTTATGAGCTGGCTTTATTAACATGCAAGAGAGAGAGTTTTGGTGGTCTGTAAATCGTTACCGTCAACAATGGCAGCTGACATTTCAAGGTTACTGCATTATACTCAAAAGAAGAAAAAGCTCCAAGGTCAACATCTCTACCCTTTAGAGTTTCAGTCAGTATTGTAGGCGTCCCCCCACATTTCATACCTTCTCTACAGGAGTGGGAGAACACATAATTTGCAGGACTATGGATGTTTGCTTGAGGAAAGTCTGTTTTATTCTTTTTATCACTCTACATGGACTAATAAAAAATACAAAGAGAGACAAATAAAGATAAATAGTACTGTGGGGTGCTCCTCTATCTGACAGGTTGGCCATTACAAGCTCCTGAAACGGGCAGATGAGGTCCCTGTCCATTCTGAGAGAAGATTGAGCTGTGCTGTCAACCACACAGAGCTCCGGCCCAGAAAGAAGCAGCCGGCCAATGAGCATTAGGTTGGAGGAACAGTGGGTGCAGACCGACAGCACATTGTAATGCTGGCCTGAGGAGCTTTAAATCCCCTTTAGCTAGAGGTTGGAGATGAGTGACCATCATCGCTGCAGGGCCATAAGCACATCAGCCAGACTGAAATTATATTTGAGGGCTTTAGAGCTTGACTCACTCACAGGTAATGGGGCAGGTACAGGAGAAAAACCAAGCACTGTGGCAGGCAACTTTTCAGATAATCATATGCAGTGTGAGGCAAACCACTTGTGGGTACTTATAAAAAATAAACAGCAGGAACAATAGAGCTCTGTAAAATCTTGCTAGATGGCTACATTCGGTATGATTGCATATCTAACTACTGGGTTGTTTGGTGTACAGTACAGCAAACCTACTATCCAACTACATCTAAGTATCATTGGAGATAAGTAGCAGATTTAACTTTGTTTATTTAATTGATTTGCTTTAGTATGCTGCAATGTACACAAAGTCAGATCATTCAACTACATAAAAGTACCAATACAAAAAATACTCCATTACAGGTAACGGTCCTCATGTAAAAGTGCAAAGGTCCTGGAAACAAAATGTGCTTAAAGTATTAAACGCAAAAGTACTCATTATGCAGAATAGCCCTGTCAGTGTAATATTATTCTATTGCTGAAGCATTATTATTGATGTATTAACACGTAAAGCAGTCCTTTACTGCTGTAGATGGTCAAGATAGAGCAAATCTTTATTGCTTTATATACTGTTGGGTGGTTTAATCTAGAAAAATGCTTCTTGATTTTCTAAACTGATCATATGTTTTGAATTAGCTAGTAACAATAGCTGTGAAATATGGGCACACGAGCTATTCTAAAGGGAACAAATATGCACTAATTTATTCATTTATTTAATTGAAAGTATGTTGATGATTGATGTTTTTTTCCCACTTAAAGATGACTGGTAACGCCCATTTACATTATACAGACATGTCAGCTCTATGCAGCATTTTACAGTATTAAAAAATGACATACTCAAAACTGACAAAAGAATCAAATGGATGTGACTGTTTTGTGGTGCCCATCCTTTTTGTAAAGAGGAACGATAATTCATGGATTGAAAAGGCTGTGGAGCAAATTAGCAGTGTTAGTCAGTTATGCTGTTGGCTCGAGGCTGTGACGCCTGGACAGCTTTCTGTGTAGGCCTGTCATTCTCAGAGGAAAAGAGGAGAGGTGGCTCTGCAGAGAGCCACTGACGGCCAATCGAAACCTTCTGCTGCTAACGCTCACACAGGATACAAGAAGTAACTATGCCAATCGCCACCAATATGCTTTCTCTGGCAGTCAGGACTGTCAAGTACACACTGAAAAATCACACACACACACACACACACACACAGTGAGACATGCAAATGTACACGTGCACAAACTCACATTCACGCCCTCTGTACAGCTCATACATGTCACACATACTCACATTCTCATCATTAGCCATGATGACTGGTTCCAGTGTGCCAAGCTCTGAGTGTCACTGTAAACACACAGATGGGGAGACAGAGGGTGGCGAGACTCCAGAAAATCACTGTTAAAAAGTGGTATGCAGATTCAGCTGGCTCCCAACACTCAAAGAAGTCCACTGTTTTGCAAGTCAATCCGCGTACTCCTCAACTTCAGCATTATAGAAAAAACTTGCTAATGCTGCATAAAATTTCAAAACCAACTCGTGTTATCTCACAAACCTGGGATTTTTCAATATGTTCCTCCTGTCATCAACGCAGTGGAGGAAAGTCAAAACAGTAAAAATGATAACACATGACAAAGATTTCTGTCTACTTCTGCCACTTTGTATGAAGACATATTTGTTGACTTTTTCGCTGTGAGCTGGTAGCACTGATGTTCTGTGGTAGTGTTGATGTTATTGTCCCTTCGTCTGTGTCTAAGAGAGAGGACTGCTTATCTCTCTGTGAAGTCAGCCACAATAGGCCGCGTCTGGCTGCTGCAGCGTGGAGGTTGACAGAGACAGATGCCACATCATTAAGGAATATTAGTAGGCTCTGCCGAGCAGACCCAGCTTCCATGGGCCCCAGGAAGAGTTCAATACGAGAGAACACATAGGGAGCGGCAGCCCCTCAGAGGAGCTCGATAAGACACAACACAGCAGAAGCCTCTCATAGTTCAATAGGACTGGAAGCCTCCAGAGGAGTCCAGTCTGACGCAGAAAAAGCACAAACATTGACTGCTATTGTGAAGTTAGTGTCTCATGGAGGTGTCCCACCAGAGGAGAGAAAGACAAAGATGAGTGTGTCAGCAATGGATAATATGTATAGCGCTGCCACCTGCTTTGATAGCATATACTCATTCTGACTGTCTACCAGGGCTGATACTAAACTGCACTGCATCGTGCACCATGATGTGTGATTTTATATCAGCCAAATTTTGAAGTCTGATTTGCATTTTACTTTTACAAGATTTCTGGATTTTCATTCAGTGACTGCAACAGCGCATTGACCGCTCACTAAAACCTGCCCCTGAACATTGATCGTCCAACCATAGCTTAGCAACTGTAACTAGGCATGGCAAGTCTGTCTAGCTTTGGATTTCTCCACATGTCAAAGCATGGGGCTCTCAATACTCGGCATTTCAAGTGTTCAGAGGGTGGTGTCCTTTTTATTTGTCTTTCAGAAACCAAAAACACAGGAGCAAAAGTGTGAGGAATGGATTAGACAGTGTGTTTATGTGCTCTAACATAAGCTGTAATCGTTAGCATGTCTGGTAAACCAGCTTACTATCTACAGTAGTAACATAGCATTACTAACAAACTAGGTTACATTAGTTTGTTTGGGTTACAGGTTATGCAAAAAATAAAATAAAATAAATTTTTCTTTAAATAAAGCCCTGTTCACGACTAGCACATCCCCTGTGTAGTATTTCCTAATTGTGTAGTAGCACAAATCAGGTCCTGAATGCTATCAGGGTTAGGCTAAGATAGAGAGATAGTGTGATCAGTTAGTCCTTATCCTAAAAGCCTTTTCTCTTTGAAAAGTGAAAACATGCTGTTTGAAAATACAAACAAGTAGTCTATGTAAGCGAAACAGAGTTATGTTAGTATGAAATTACAATGGGATCTTACATTTAATAACATAATTATAATACTAGGACTAACTAGAGCAATACTGCAATACAAGAACAATGCTGTTTCCTATTTTTTTGTCTTCTAAATGGATCATTAACCGGTGAGGATGCTGGCTTTTGTCTAGGACATGCAGCTTCAGCCTCAATCTTTTAGTACAATATCATGTACGCTATGTAGCCATCAAGTGCAAGAAATATTAGACAGTCAGCCGGAGATGGCGTTTTCAACCAACTCATTTCACTAACGTTAGCTTAATTAGCAACCTAGCTACAGGTGCAAAATTTGCCAGTGACAGTTGTTCTTCCAGCTGGCAAAATCCATGGTCGCCAGGTAGAAGTGATACGCCTGCTTTTGTCTACCTCTGTCTGAAATCAACGGTCCAAATTTTGAGAGATTAATCCGCCACCATTATCGGTGTAAACCGCATACAGTCACATACGTGCAGGGCCAGAATGGAAAGCTTGACATGCAACGGTAATTATGGGGGGCGGGGCTTATTGAACGACTAATTGCTAACTCACACACAACCATGCCAGCTAGACCAACTAGTACATCCTGTTTATTGTGAAATGAAAGTGATATTTACAAGCTGAGCTATCCAAGGCCTAGCAGGTTAATTTTGCAGTTATCTACTGTTGATAAAAGATATACGTGTAAATAACCAAAGAAAGCCAGTGTTGTAGCAGTACATGCAAAAGAAACAGACATGATTCCAACACAGTCTCAGAGGCAACACAGGGTGCCAGTGCCAACACAAAGTAACTCAGAACTAGCTGCATCCGGGCAATCATCATAGTAAAAAACAAAGGCTGGGCTAAATATTTACATACACCCCTTGGGGAGAGTTTGAGATTAGAGAGAGAAAAAGGGGGTAGAATGGATTGGGTTCTGTAACATTATCAGAGGGATTGTCAACTGGTGATACAAACAGGTCTGAACAAAGAATAACATCGCACACACAACCGCAACCACACGCACGTGCACAAACTCTCCACAGAGACAAGACTTTGCATACACTCAGCCTTGTCTAATCTCCACGCTGAAATAGCATATTCACCTGCAGGTACTGTATGGTCTCATTCAAATGTAATCAGTGTATTTAAACTTGCTGTCTTCACTGCTTCACTGCATCTTACCAACATCCTTAGTGATGCAATTATCATCTTCATCCAGAGCTCACTTGTGTCACATTATACAAGATCTAGAGGCCGTTGAAAGTAATTCTAGTTTTAGTGATTGCCATGGTTTGGATATACGAATTACTGAGCCATAACTGATTCATCATTGTAGTCCAGCTTAACTGACCACGACACAATCAAGATCCTTAGTAAAACTGACCTTGAACACAGTGTCTTACATTATAATTAAAATCAATTTCTGCACCCAAACGAGCAGATAAAAAAAAAAAAAAGGGATTCAAACACTAGATAAAGCATGCCAGTATGACAGTGTGAGGGGGATATTAACTATGCCAAGCCACAGACGGCACAAACCAATGGGCAAACAAGACCAGCTGCACAGATGGAGCCCACAGCGATCTTTTAACTGCCCGGTTTTGTATCCATCCATTAATAAGCCCTGTCAGCAGGACCAAAGGGTCATGCAGGAGTGGTGTGTGATCGCAGGATTCAACAGGAAATGCTGGGTAAAAAAAACAGCCAGCCAGTTGGCAACTATCAGACAGGAGGATTCATAGTAAGTGACTTGTTGGAGCAGGGAAGGACGAAGGGAAATGTGGGGCACCCTCCCCCCTGCTCCTCTCCTCCCTTCCATCCTCAGTCAGGGTATTTGTCTTTTAGACAGAGATAAACTGCAGCCTTTTTATTAACTTGCTGATGGTAGGGAATTGTTTTTCCCATCCACTAGGTTTTCTCAAATAGACAGCCGCAAAAATATCCTCCCTATTCTTCCCGCCGCTATTTCTCTTATTTTCTTGACTTCCTCAACCCCCTCCCCATCACCACCCCCTATCCAATACTTTATGCAGCTTTAAAACTGCCTGCATATTGTCACAGTAATGTGTCAGGCAGGGGCTGCTGTATATCAAACACACAATCATCCAAATTTCATCTCCCATCCCATCACATTAAGTCACAGCAGTAGTAAAACAACACGTGATGAGTGTGCATCTAATGTGTGTGTGCGTGTTTGTGGGCATGTATATTATTTCTTGGGGCATGTGTGCTCCTTGTTTCTATATCTAAAAGACTTCTAATGTGTGAAACTGTGCATATTATGTTTTGGTATCTGAGTGAATTTGTGTTTGCATGGTTGTGTTTGTCTGTGTGTATTTGAGTGGGCCGTGGAGGTCCTCCTACTGAGGAGACAGGGCCCCAGGGGGTATCTCTCTCTGTAGCGTCTCCTCCTCTTCCTCCTCATTTGACTAATTACTGCGCCACTTCCACGCCACTGATGAAGCCTGGCACCTGTCCATCAGTCTAACTGTGAGCTTGGCTTGTTTCAGTCTATTGATACAAACGGCCGTCTCATCCTGTGCTCTGTCCAAATTGTTTTAATTATAAGCAAAAAAGAAGTGATAGACTACTCTTTAAAACACATTTTGTACGGCCTCTTGTTAATATTATAGCTAAGACAGTGTTTTCGGTTTATGATGTTTTTAAATAATCAATGTCCAATTGCATTATTTTTGGTTTGTAGCTCACTGCTCACTCTCATAATGTTGGTCCTAGGTCATCCGTGCCAGAAAGTATAGGCACCGCTTCTCTTTTATGCCATCTGTCTGTCCTCTTCTGCAGCTCATATCCTCTCTTCATCTTTCCAATATGAGCATATACTGCTGCTCCACACATCTCTGACCATCTCTGCCACTAGATTAAACCCTAAACAATTTTTGTTTCCACTGTGTTGAATATAATTTAAAAAGTGCTTTGAAAACTGCTTCTCTGGCAGCCTTACTGCTCCTGTAAACTCTGTAAATAAGACAAGTCATCTTAAATCTCCGCTGCTAGGTTCCCTCTTGTAAAACATCAGTAAATATGAAATGGATAATGAGCTGAGAGAAAGCAACTCGCAGAGCCAGAGACAGCCGAGCGTGGATCAGCTATAATTTGGAGAAGAGACTTCATAGAGGTATTAGAGCAGCAGAGGTCCATGAGGTGTTATTATATAATTCAAATGGGTGAAAATAGCGTGCTAAGGATGCACAGCAGTGGAATACAGTGCTCATTATCCAAACATACAGACTTATAGACACTTTGTTTAAGTTTCAAGAGCAATTTGTGGTTCAGTGTCTTGCTCAAAGACACTTTAACACGTGGCCAGGAGAAACTTGGGAATTGGACCACCAACCTTACCATTAACAGACCACATGAACGACAACTGCCTAATTGGAAAAATGGAATTATCTCGTCAGTTTGACATAGATTCTTGTTTTAAAAAAAAGTCGTGGATGTTGTTTTAGGTGAACACATTCATAAAGCAGAATCACACAGTCTGTAGATGTTGGCTTTGAAGTTGCTCCCAAATTTATATCAGAGATAACATATTTTCAACAAGTATCAAGTATAACATATTATTTGGCAAGTTAAGATTTATGTCCGACTCTGCGGGCCCAGCACATACCTGAGTGACAGTCACTATGACAGCCATTTTGTTCTGGCCCACTTATCTCTGTCTTACCACAGGCAGAACAGAGCAGAGGAAGGAGGAGAGGGAGGAATCCAAAGACAATTTAAACTCACAGTGCAGATTACATTTCAAACCTCCCAGACTGAATATTTAACCCTCTTGCCTTTCAATAAGCGATAGGGGGATTTTCACTGACTCAGGAACTCAATTTAACCTCCCCTCTGAGAGATGAGGCTGCCGAAATGTCCTATAGGCTTGCCCTTGGTGATGGCCGAACCCCTTCCTCCCTCCTCCCCACGGCCTGACACGAACAGTGGCTGTCTGCTGGGCCTGATAGAGAGCGGCTCCATGCTAAGTCATTACACACAGAGCACAGCCTAATTACACACAGACAGCCCCCCATGTCACCTGCCAACAGGGTCACTACTCTTAGAAGTGACGGCAGTAAGGGAACAGCTACACATACCCTGGTCGAGAGATAAGGGAGGGAGTGGATGTCTTTGGCGTGCCATGTGCATGCCTCTGTGTGGGTGGGGGGTGCGCCCTCAACGACCTTCCATATCTACCGTTGCTGAGAGACGTCGGCTCCATCCTTGTCCTTTCTCTCCAAAACGCCCGGGCTCTGCAGCACGACTCGCAGGCCGACAGGTTTTGCAACGACACGCTACACTGGACAAGCTCTAAGTGGAAGGAAGATAGTTCTCCATATTGAGCATCACAGGGACACTTTTACAGCATGCCAATTCCTGCCAAACTGGCTGTTTCCATGGAAACGTAGCACTTAATGACCGATAACAGAGAACGACCTGAGAAGAAAAAAAAAAAAAAAGAAGAGAGGGAGTTGAGAGTGAGAGAGAAAAAGAAAGACACTGACAGAGAGAGATGGAGAGAAAAAGACGGAGATCTTGTGGAACAAAAGAAGCAATTTAGTATCGGAGGACAGCGTGAAGCCTGATTATGTCGTCAGTGTAAATGATCATTAATTTCCCTCTGTCCAGCTGGGCCAGATTAATGCCTATCCATTCTGCACTGTAGAAAGAGAGCTAGAGCTTAACCATTTCACTGGGCACCCCCGCAACAGCAACCATGGCCTTAATAAAATACCGAGCTTGGACCACACCAACACCCATAAATGCTGTTTTTCAGCAGCACAAAATATATTATAACTATATATTATATCACACAACTTATTTAACTAAACTAACACATTTTCAAAAAGTCAACAATCAAAAATAAATACAATAAAATGATGAGCACCCAGTTTTGTCAAAAGCTCATCCCCTATACTGTAGCTTCAGGCTACATGAACTGTCTGGGGTCATTTATTTCAAAACTTAAACTGAGCACTTAACTGACGACAAACAATAAATACTCAATTACTTTTATGCCCAGGTCTGACATCTATTGCCAGGATATGTTAACACTCGACTCCTGTAGAAGTTGGACTCATAATACAATACAATCAATTAAAAAAACAAATCGTAATCTCTTTCTGTTGTTGTTATCCATTGAGAGGAAGTCTGTTATTTCTCCATCCAGTGGACAAAAAAACAGAAACAACTTACATTAAAATCCAATCCAACACAACAGCAACACAAACTACAACCACAGGAGAAAACTGAACACTTTAAAGATAATATCCAGTGTGCAGGGGCACTAGTTCATCAAGTCTGGTCTGTCTGGAGGCTTCAAACATTTATAGAGCTTATTGTGTATTCAATTTAATGACAAACTTATTTCGCTTCCTGTCCAGGAATGACAAAAACAACAGAACATCAAAAATCAGTTTCTCCTCAGAATGTAGTTATTAGAAAATGATCTTTGTGTTGTCCATTTATTTATTGTTCAGCTCAGTCCCTTCTCCATAGTTTTCATTCCCATAACGTGTAATCTACCTTAACCAGCAGGAAGAAAAATATTTAACAGCTGAAGGAGAATATGAAATCGTGCATTTTAAAATACATATCTGATCCAATCAACATTTTTCATGTTGTTTTGAAGCAGGCTCCTGATGGATATCCACTTCAGAACAAAATGTTCAATTTGTTCTATTCCAGTGTGGTATTAAGAGTGCACGGGCCACAGGAATCAGAACTCTCATTGGGTGACTAAACTGATGGCCAGAGAAAACTGTGTAACTTATACTAACCCATATGGTAAGCCAACCATTTTTGACATATGCATTTCAGTATTTGACACAATAGGACACTTGTGTGCAACATATGTCAAACCCTCACTCCGCAGACTCCAGGTCGGAGGTAAAATGCCCAGTGTGATCACAAATCAGACGAGAGCAAACACACAACTGACGTGCTTTGATGTCTTTCTGCAGAGCTCAGTCGCCGGTTTCCACATAACTGGGTCTGATCCCTCTCATCAGAACCAGCGTGCTGTTTGGCTTCTGAAAGCCCCGCAACATCACTCCTCTTTGCATGCTGATCTGATTATTCATAAAGCAAGCAATTATGCATCCATTAAACCTGCAAATAGTAACCGGGATCAACAAAAGTGTCACATGGTTCAGGTTCATTACTGAAAACATCCACAACCTCTGTGAGACAAAACACATTCCAAAATCACGGTCGACTGACAACCAATTAAAACCCAACGACACTTTAGGTCCTCAAAACCTGTGGACAAAATGGTGGCCAGAAACAAAAGGTGACAAATAAAGGGTCGCAACAGCTTCAGTGTTGAATAAACATATTTCCAAAATACATTGTACCTCCAATAAACACATTGCAATAGCTAAAGAAGAAAAACAAAAAAATACATAAAACTCTTTCCTTACAGATGTTGAATAAACACTTCAATCAATGACCACAATCTCCAAGATCATGTATAATACGCACCACACCTGACAAAATGATGATCTCTGATTAGAGTTTTAGGCCCATTGAAGTCACATAACAGATAAACTACAGGGAGCATTAGACCTTACAAATGTAGTTAACACAGTAATACATGAAATGCAGCTTTGATGCACTTAGTTTCACCATCATTGGCATTATTCACAGCAATATACATATTTTAATAGAGAATTATATATATATATATATATATATAATTTTTTTCCCTCAAACTAGCAGAACCAAAGAAATTGTGTATGTGCTCATAAAAGAGGGCGATATATATATATATATATATCTATATATATATAAAAATCCCTCAGAGATTATACTAGTTTCCTTTCCAATAAGACAGGTTCAACTGATTGTAACTGATTACAGTGTGCACGTACTCGTGTTGGGTGTCTACCTGTTTTATGAAGTGTGTAATTGAGCTTTCAGTGCCCTAACGTTAAATGGGTAATGATGGTCTCCTCCTTCCAGCCTCTTCTCCACAGTCTTCCAGTAACAACATGCTTTTGTATTTTGTAAAGCAGTCTTCCTGCTTCACTGTCTTCCCAGTACTCTTGCCACACGTTGGGCATATAAACATTAATGAGTCCTAACTTAAGCTTTACTTAGTGGTCCTTGTAAATCAGTTATAGTAAATCCACATTTTCATTGCATTCCACACTCTCATGCATAAGAATATAGGCTTATAAAAACAGTGTGGCATTAATGAAAAAAGGAAAACAAATTATACAATTTGTAAAATTATAGAAGACCAAAATAAAAGTTATTTACTGGAGGTTCTCTAAAAATAGTTATGAACAAACTAATGAATTTTATTTATTCATCATTCGTCATTCTGCACATTATCCAGTAAACCTGGGAAAACATGAGGACATTCAAGCATTTACTAATCAGGGGCAAGCAGGACAAATATGGCACGCAAAGTCCTTGTTAGGAGAGCAGACACGAGAGGTAACATCTCAACCTTTGTTAGCCTGACAGTTCTGACACCAAAAACCTCTCATTTTATGAGCCAACATTGCTTTCCATATTCTTTTCAACAGAAACTCAATTTCGATGAGAGACAGTTTAGAACAACAAATTCACAGCGACAGAGAGGCGGCTTCAATCCCCCGAAGTTGTGTGGCATAAACGAAGACAAACATAAGTAAGAGCCGTCAATCAGCATTTGCACAAAGTGTGTGACTGTGCAACAATCAATGCCTTGAACACGCAGGCTGCTCTTTGAAAAGCTCTACAAACACACAGAGATCAATGCAGGGCCTTGCTTACTATGTTATCATACAACACACACACACGGGGTCCTAACAACTGCTTTGTTAGAAACAAACAAAAACACATTTAACACAACCTCTCAGAATCAAGGCTAAGACCTTGAGTAATGAGCATGTGGTTCTATATCTACAGTATACCATGCCTGGAGAGCCTTTTATTTCACAATAAGACACTTCTGTAATATTCAATTTATCAAAATATTTTTCAGTTGCGTTTCTGGAGGATTAAAAGGTTCCCTAAATTGTTCTACAAAATCCTAATGTCAATAGAATCCACAGGTTGCCAAAGTTTCCTCCTAGTCCCTGGTGGAAGACAATTAAGGTAATTTACATAAAATAACTGTGCTAGAGTAACTTACATAAACCTGCAGTGTAGCCTGTAAAATTAGTTTTGGATTCATACTTATTCATGAAGAAAAAAAATCAACAATTAGCATATTACTACATTACCTTGGTTCTAGTGAATGTATCTACAGTATATTGGATGCTAGATCTAACCCCCGTAGCATGGCACAGAGCTGCAGAGACATACTGATGAAAGATGTCCCTGCTTCATCATTTATGTCTCAAACGTATGCTCGAATGTTTCTGTGTGTCACAAATATTTGAGGCAGAGGGACTGTGAACCAGCCTGACTGATGGCTGAAAAGAATGATCCTCTTTAGAGCCAGAAAGTTTAGGCTTTGGTGCATAAATTTGCAAAGCTACAGTACAAAGGAAAATGTTTCATAAAATTCTTCAAGCTGTAAGTTTCAATTTCCACTTTAGTGAGTCCGTCACTGTGGTTTCTTTATGTCTGTGAGGAAAAAGGCAGACACAAGAGTCCCACCATGGCTCTTATACCTGAGTTGCATATTCTATCCTCAAATATTAGATAATCTCTCCCATACTGCAGGATAATGGGAAGCAGAAAGTGGTCATTTAAACACAATGAAGACTGAGGTAATAGCAACCAGTTACATGTGTCAACTGGTCTCCAGTTCCAGGCTAATTAAAAACAAGATTTCAACTGCATCTCAGCTAGTACATTCAAACAATCAAGAACAACAACAATAACTGAAAAGTACCTTTATGTCTTTTAGCATGTACACAGCGGTTTGATTAAATGTTAGTTTAAGCTATCTGGAGTTATATGGGGTTAATTACCACTGCAGTGACCCTAATGCAGAATGCAACTATGCAGAAATCCCTTTACACCCACCCTTACTTTTACTTTGCGAAATTATTATCATCACTGCACAAATAACATACATTGTTTCTAATATCTAATTAATATGTAATTTAACTTACCATTATTTTTTGTACAGATACCATGGTCACTTAAGATATTATTCAATTAAAAGTTTATTTATTGTCAGTGACTAAAGCCATCAATAATTAACACTATTCACATGTATGAATAGTCTAAAAGAACAGAAGCTAACACATATATACGAAGAGGAAAAAAAGCCCAATGCTTCATACCTAAAGTTTTTTTTTTTTTTTCCTAAGGCATTATCAGGAGTGGTTTTATGCTTGATGTGCACTTTTACTGGCTCCATGGTATCTGGTCTCTTGTGTTCTGTTTATTTCAAATTATCATGTTACTTACTGTTGTTGTGACAACATTTCTCTTGTTGGAGTTTGTGGTTTCCCTGCTCTAAATCTGCAGCAGAAAGCCTAATACAGAACTCAACTCTTTTTAGGACTAAATCATGCTCATTCACTGTAACAGTGGCCACATCATTTATGGGTGTGTGGTACCCTGCCAGTCATGTGGAAGGCAGGCACCAACTGTCCTGTTTTCCTGGATTTTTATCATATTTAAAGGCTGTCTACTGGCCTTTTAAAATCTAGGCTTTATGTATACATATACTGTATATATACAGTGGGGCAAAAAAGTATTTATTCAGCCACCAATTGTGCAAGTTCTCCCACTTAAAAGATGAGAGAGGTCTCCA
>LKNJ01004444.1:0-31862 GCA_002120245.1 Maccullochella peelii
ATTTTTTTTCCTTCGATCTGAAGGTGGTGCCCCGGTTTTAGATAAATATAATAATAAATAAGGTGTTGATCCGCTACACTATTATGGGATGGACTGTGATGAAATGTGGTTCATCGTTCATGTTCCCCTCAGGATGAACTGTAATAACTTTGGTGATCCTCTCACTTTTCCTCTAGCGCCACCATCAGGTCCTTCACTTATGTAGTGAAATGTCTTAACATCTACTTGATGAATCGTCCCAAACGTTTGTCAAATTGTGTTTGACATTCATGGTCCCCAGATGGATCCTCCTGACCTTTGTGATCCCCTCACATGTCTGTAGTTCTGCAGGTATTTGGTCATAAACCAAAGTAAAGTAAGTAAGTGAAACATGTTGACCTGATGGTGGCGCTAGAAGTCAGAGGATCACCCTTCATCCTCTGGGGAACATGAACGTCTGTACAACACTTCGGGGGAAATCCATCGAAGCCAAACATATAATTTAAATACAAACACAAACATTTCAGTGGAAATACAACATTTAATTTTTATTAGCAAGCACTTGTTAAAAAAAAAGAAGAAAAACCACCAATCACAGAGCGGCTCTGTTTGTTTTGCAGCTGGGCAGGAAGTGTGTGTGTGTGAGCTAGGCTAACAGTTTCCCCCTGTTTCCAGTCTTTGTGCTAAGCTAGGCTAAACACACCCCGGAGCTCACAGAGAACACCAGCGGTCACATGGTAGAAAAATATTAATGTGCAAATCCATGCAAACAGATTTCTACACTGAATCAACAAATGAATAAACTGTAAGGAGAACAGTAATATTTGGAGTAGAGCTCAGTGAAGTTTCATTAAGTTTCATTCATGGAGCAATAAGACTTCCTCTGGCCTTCAGAATAAAAGCGTTGGGGGGGGTTGGATACTGTAAAGTGTGATGTAATTTGTTATTTATACCCACTGAATGAAAGCACTGTTTAATAATCTGAAAAATATAAAACTGTAACACATGACCTCTTGTCCTTGATCAGCCAATCAGAACACAGTATAAGACACTGCCAGAGTCCTATTTGAGCTACTATGATAATTAAACACACAGTATGTAATTTCTGCCACTAGGGGTCTCAAAATAACAAAAGACATAGTTTGATGACATTGTGAAGCAGCGTGGGATCATGGGAGTTGTAGTCTTCATTGTTAAACAACCACCGATGCCGATGAAAATCTATCTGACGTGAAAAGTTTAACGTTACGTTTGTTCACGTTATGTCATTTCATTCTAATGAAATAGCCGCAAGTAGCATTAGCAAACGTAACGCTAACATGCTAACTTACCATTAGATGAGTCGACTACACATACAGCTACTGTAGCTAACGTTATGTGGTGTTCAAAACGCTCAGCTATTTTTGATGTGATTATTTTGATACTCTTCTTTGACATAACATTAGCTACAGTAGCTGTATGGCTAGCTAACTAACTGGTTTTTACTAACTTACCATTAGCAGCCAAACCACAAGAACTAACTTCTTGTTGCACAAAGACTTCCATGCAAATATATTGATTTGTTTTCAACCATATGAGCTCTGGTGGGCTCCGTAACCTGATAGACGGGATATAAATGTCAGAATGTTCCTTTAAGTGTGAGTTTGATGGAAGAACTCCACTGACAAACATCATGTATCTGGTTTGGTGGCATTTCCTTTTACCACAGGTGTTAACACATTCACTAAGTGTACAGGTGTGGCTGACATCACAGAGTGAATCTATACAACAACACGACAGCCCTTTAGCCCAGGATTTATTTATATGTTAAGCTGCCAAGAATGAGACAAAGACCGAGTTCTCGTTTCCCAAACAGATCTCAGCGCAGATTTATTAAATTATTATGTGACTGTAGTCCGAAACGTCCAGAGGGTCCAGCTTCAGTCTCTCAGTCTGCAGACTGACCAATCACATTCAGCAACCTGCCACTGTTATTTTCTTTAGTTTTAGTCACAAAAACTAAAGATGTTTTAGTCTAGTTTGTTGTCAGTAACCATTTAGTCTCATTTTTAGTCCTGTGTTTTTCATTTTATGTCATTTTGAGGCTACAGGTGTCGCCATCTTGGTTGCGTGCAGTTACCAGGCTTCATCTCAGCTGTTTTGTTGCTGCTTCCTGTCGAACTCTCAGTGAATTGTAGATGAATTTAGTCCATAAATCTGTTTCTTCCAGTGACGTCAGATAACATTACTGACAGAGAGACTTCAATCAACTTCAGCTTCTGTCTTAAAATATCGTCCTGGATGAAAAGTTAAGTATTTAACTCCCCACCTCCTCCTGTGACCTTCTTCCATGTGAACGGGGTTTACGCCTGTTTCTGTTTGGTTTTTATTTAAACACCAACTTTTACACCTCAGACAATGTGATATGTGATATTAAACTTTTACGCCAGAGTTTCCAGCGTTCCCACTCAGGTTTTATTTTAAATACTTAAACATGCACATAAGGACAGGTAGCTGATGGAGACAACATCTGTTGGTTGGTCTGGAGGCAGAGAGAACCTGACTGGCTGCTCAGACGGACACGAAGCTTGTACTCAGATCATCCTCGCCTCCTGTCTGTTGGCTAACAGCAGAGCGAAGGTTAGCTTAGCATGAGGCTGATTTTGGGAAACGTGACCGCGGTCGGCGAGAGAGATGGGAGCGTTCACTTCCTGTCAGAGCTCCCCCCTGTAAACATTAAGCCCCAGTCAGGCCTCAGATCAAACACCCCCTGTGGAGTTAGCGTTTGTTTGGATCACCCTGTAGTCCCAGGCGGGTGGGGTAGTTGGATTTATTGAAGAGCTATTTGATCAGGGTCTGATGGTGGTGATTGCGATCAGAGCTCTCAGTAAAGTCTGTTTGGTTTTACAGCCTGATGGATTCAGAGAATGAAGGTGACGGATTATCTCTCCGCAAGTTGATTCACATAGAGATGAACCGAAGCTGATGTCGGTCCTGAAGGGAAGAAATCAGTCTAGAGGCTGAAGGATGATCCTGCAGGAATGAAATGTAAACTTTGTAGAAACATTATGATTTTCAGGTATTTTCTGAGGCCGGTCTGACGGTGATGCACATTATTTGATCAACTGTGTTTTTGTGGTAAAAACTGAGCAGAAAAAAACAAATCTGAGTTCAGCAGTTTCAGAAAAGTCTCGACAGTTTGTGTTTCCTGTTTGTGTGTCAGTCCGGCATCAGTGATCCGGTACATCTGAGCACAGGAACCTCTTTGTGATGAATCCTGTTTATAGTTCACTTCCAGTGTGATTTTTCTTTTTATTAGTAGTTAAAGTACATACGTAGCCCTCATTTGGGGTTAATTTATGACTTAAGTAAGACATTGTTTGTAGTTTGTTAACAGGTGCAGAACTCTGGATCTGAATATGTGTTCATGCTAAAATATTGTGCAAGTTGCTCTTTAGGTTAACGTCTCCGAACATCCACAGCTACACTGACCGGATGAACGTCTTGATTCCCAAAACTTTCATCATCATCCAAATTTTCAAGAAACAATTGAGAAAAAAATCACCTCGTCTGTCCCTCAAAGTAATTTCACAAATATTAAGTAAATATTATCCTGGATAGACGAGATTATTTCAAGACGTACAATAAAATAATTTGCCTGATTAACGTTAAATTAAAAAAGAAAACAAATCACACTGGAAATGTCCTTTAAAACAAACTGATCCCTCAGAGACACAGTTCCCCACAGAGATCCTGCGATCTGATTGGTTTAAAGGTTTCAGGTTTGAGTCCTAAAAACTCCAGAGTCACATGACAAACAGTCGACCTGTCGAGGTTGATTCAGACGAGTGACGTCACAGTGTAAAAACATGAACGTCTTGGCGTATTTCGGTTGAACGGACGTCAGCGCCGTCTGCAAACGGGAAGTCTTCCTCTGGCTCATCGCCGTAGGCCGACTTACCAGGGAAACGCTCACCTGAGAGCCGGACTCCAGGTGAAGATCCCAAACACATTCCCAGTGTCTGATGGGTAACTTCCCTCCCTGACGACGAGGCTACCAGTGGTGGTTCTTGGAGAGGTAAGCGATGAGCGCCACGGCCACGCCCACATAGATACCTGTCCCGATGGTGATTGACAGCACGGCCAGGAAGAGAGCCCGTCTCGAACTGGAGCTCGCCAGGTGGAAGTCTCCTTTAGACACCGCCTTATTGGTCTGAGGGGGGGAGGAGGGGGGTAGGAGAGGGGGAGGAGGAAAAGGAAACAAAGGAAGGAGGAGGAAGTTAGCTGCTAGTGCGCAGGAGCTAAAGAAACCAGACTAAGATGCTAGCAGCTAGCTAGCGTATAGCTCCCTTTAAATTCACTTTAGATTTTATTTAGACGAAACGACAGTGAGCAGCCGTTCTCTGTATCGGCTCTGTAGGTTTTTTCCCGTCATCTCCGACTTGGAACTACAACTCAGAGGCTGACGTCAGCGTATTTTCCCACTCGGCTGCTCAGAATTATGGTTTAAATAATGTGACACGAACGCAACATTAGGTAGAGCGGTGCTTTGAGCTAAATAACATCAGCATGCTAACAATGCTAACATGCTGATGTTTAGCATGTTCACCATAGTTTTAGCGTGTTAGCATTGTGACAGCCTCTGATTAAGTGGTTCCATAAACTACAGGTGTCGCTGGGCACAGGTTAGGCTGGCTGCTTCAGTGTTATTGATCGTTATATCTCTGTTGTCATGGCAACTGCAGCTGGATGAAACCCTGACTTTCCTCCGGTTCAGGTGAAGATGAGACTCTTCCTGCAGCAGCTTCTCTGCTTTCTGAAGGTCGATGGTCCAAGCAACGACACAAACTGAGACACGATAACATCAGCCTGAAACCAGCAGGCCCCGTCCTGCAGATAAACGAGTTATCCAGATTATAATGTTGTTATGGTTCACTGAAACTGGAACTGCAGCAGCAACAAATCCTTCAGCCTTAGTGACAGTTTCTTGGATCAGGACCAAGACGTTTTACGCTGAACATCATACATGAAGTAATTGTCAGGTACAAATGGCTCAGATTTATTTTAGAAACACAACAGAAGAAGAAACAAGATTATAAAGCAGAGGAAGAACATCAGTCACTCTGCTCTTTAATCACTTTTTAATAAAGTTGATCTGATCAGGAAGCAAAACATCCTGTTTGCTTTTAGACCTCAGGCTGCTGCGAGGACCTGACGTACAATAAATATCTGTTTCTCTGCTGCTGGACAGAAGTCTGAACACAACACATGCCGGCTTCACTTGCTGTAATCGTTCCTCATGTCCATACTGGAAGTTACAGATACAATCGCTGCAATTTGCATAAAAAATCACATTCTTTTCCTCAGAGTCCGAACTCACTTCCTGAGCATCTCCATCACAAATAAACATCCATCAATTCCCTCAGAAATAAAAAGAAAGCAGAGAATCCATTAGGGTTCAGCTCATTAGGCATCTCTTCTGTGACTGGCTGTGATCGGTGGGTTCAAAGTCACTGGTTAACATGAACACTAAGCAGATGCAGGAGAGGCTGCTAATGATGCTGTCAGACGAGCTCTCTCAGGTGAGCCTCTTAACGAGCTCAATTAACTGTCTAAACATGATTAACAAGCTCGTTAGCAGGAAGCGGCCCGCCGTAATCACCGCTTCACTGCCAGTAAGATTTATATAATACTGTCAGCCAACCAGAGCCAGCGGGGGGCGGGGCCTCCTGTGATTGGTCTGGTCGAGGACAATGCGGCGTTCCCACACTTCCTGCTGAACAAAGAACAACATCCTTGTAGGTCTGAGCTGAGTGTGTGGAGCCAGAGAGTTACGTAAAGAGAGAGAGTGTGTGTGTGTGTGTGAGTGTGTGTGTGTGTGAGTGTGTGAGTGTGTGTGTGTTGGAGCTCTACAGCACAGTCAGATTATCCACACCGGCTTAACAAACACAGATTGTTTCAGTCTGCCACAGTTTACTGTCAGGATGTCAGTTGGGCCGTATCAATGAACGATAAAGACATTATTATTATTATTATTAAAAAAGGAGGATTATTATGTAAAAGTGTGTTACAGCATGAGAAATACTGCACGCATACATCAGTTTCAGTGTTTGGTGAATAGAATCTAGTTTCTCTTGTTTTCTATCAGCAGAAACAGATTCTGAGGTGGCCTCATCTTCATCATCATCATCTTCATCATCATCTTCATCATCAGCGTGTTTCCTGTAACTTGTTCATGATCATCACATTATCTCGGAGCCCCCTGGACACTGTGATTACACTGCCAGCAGAACTGTTGACCTTTGACCTCCCCACAGACGTGACAGGGAGAGATGATGAGCATGTTTTCCTGTTTGTGGTGAACTATTCCTTTAACATGAGTCACCTCCTCCCCCTCCTCCTCCTCCTGCTGCAGAGCTTTATGTTGTTCACTGATGGATTTTAGTGTGGGAAGCGTTGCCACTGGCAACCAGCCCTGTTTCTTTTGGAGCTGTAGGTGTGGAGTTGCCATGGTAATCACATCCACAAGGCATGCAGCAGATCAGCTACCACAACAACAACGAGACGAGTGTTCCTGCTCACCGAGAGACAACAGACAGATGAAACAAATAAATCTGTCGGTGTTGTTTCTAAATGATTTAACGGCTCGTCTTCTTCATTTTGTAATTGACAGTGAAGAAGGAATATTAGCTTCATTGATAATTAAACAGTTCATTGTTTTTGCATTATATTTATTTATTCAATTGTCTTTAAAACAATTTAAGTTCAAAAAGTTATGTGAACTTAAAGTGAAGCCAAAACCAGAGAATGTTGTTTCTACTCAAGAAATAACTGAAAACTATAGTTATCAAATGAATTATGTTAATTTACCAATCAATTAATAAGTTAATTGATTCAAAAATACATTTGAAACCAGAGTTAACTTAAAATTCTCTCATTGAAATGTCAGACAGACAGGCAGGCAGGCAGGCAGACAGGTAGACAGACAGACAGGCAGGCAGACAGACAGACAGGCAGGCAGGCAGACAGACAGGTAGACAGACAGGCAGACAGACAGGTAGAGTGTTGGTCCTCCTCAGCTGACTGCAGATCAGTTATATAAGGTGTACGGTGTGTAGGAGCAGCTTTGTATTCATGTTCCAAAAACAGAAAGAGAAGAAGAAGAAACTGCAGAACAGAACTATTACTGGTACTTCTGGTACTTCTGGTACTTCTGATACTTCTGGAACTGCTGGTACTGCTGGTACTTCTGATCTGGGACTACTGGTACTGCTGGTACTGCTGGTACTTCTGATCTGGGACTACTGGTACTGCTGGTACTGCTGGTACTGCTGGTACTTCTGATCTGGGACTACTGGTACTGCTGGTACTGCTGGTACTGCTAGTACTGCTGATACTTCTGGAACTGCTGGTACTGCTGGGACTACTGGTACTTCTGGAACTGCTGGTACTGCTGGGACTGCTGGTACTACTGGTACTGCTGGAACTGCTGGTACTGCTGGTACTGCTGGTACTACTGGTACTTCTGGAACTGCTGGTACTGCTGGTACTTCTGGTACTGCTGGTACTTCTGGAACTGCTGGTACTGGTACTGCTGGTACTTCTGGTACTGCTGGTACTTCTGGAACTGCTGGTACTGCTGGTACTTCTACTGGCAATTTACTAAAACTACTGCTAGTATTAGTATTACTGCTGCTGCTAATGTATTCATACTTTTACTACAGCTAATTGCTGCTGCAGGTACTGGTTCTACAACTGTTACCAATGCTGCTGGTGCTGCTGGTGCTGGTACTAGTATAGCTAATATACTCAAACCACTTCTGTGTCAGCTCAGGTGTGTCAGCTCAGGTGTGTGGGCGTGTCCTCACCTCGTGCGACAGGTAGAAGGCGGCGATGCCGAGCGGCCAGAAGCAGCAGAGCATGGAGAAGACACTGAGGCCCAGGTGATCTCTGGGAGGCATCAGCAGGAAGGTATCCTCACTCTCTGATTCGCTGGAGTAATCACTCTGATGAAACACACACACACACAGGTGAGTGTGACCATGCAGTCACAGAGCGCCGTGCTGCCTCACCTGTGACTGATGTTCACTTCAAGTATCACATGTACACATGGTCAAGTATTTCTGATATGATTATTGAACCTCCATAAGAGACGCAGGAGTTTCAGCCCTGGGTAGTGTCTGCAGGTCTGTAAATATTCAGTGCTGCTGGTAAAGCTTTCTGCAGCCAGCACAAGAAGCGTACTGTAAAGATTATAGTACGTGCCTGGTACAGGTAACAGGTAACCGTGTCAGATGAACCCTGCTGGCTGGCTGTTCAGGACAGAGAGCTTCAACACACTCACTCACTTTGACAAAGCTCTTATTCTGAAAATATTCAGTGGGACTTTTACAGTTTTTATGATAACAACTTGTACATGTCACCTGGGCTGTGATGAACTATGTATTCTACGCCTGGTAATCCCTCTCGGTGGGATTAGAGCCACAGAGTAGATTAAAGCTGGACTTTACGGAGACAAAATCACAGCTAATCGTCTGTAAAGCGATTGGCTGTTAGGCGGCCAAATATGTTGTTCAGAGAAACTCACTGACTCACAGCTGGAGGGACGTCAATTAGGTGGATTAAAAATTATTTAAAAAAGGGTCAAAAACCAACGTCACGCACAAACACGGTGTCAGGATGACGATGGACAAAATATTTAAAACCTTCATGTAACTAAATGTAAAGAAAACTCCTCCACAGCTCGTAAACCAATCAGCTCAGCCTGAAACATCTACAACACACGTGAACGCAGCAGGAACGTGAACGCAGCAGGAACGTGAACGCAGCAGGAACGTGAACACAGCAGCAGGACCGTGAACGCAGCAGCAGGACCGTGAATGCAGCAGGACCGTGAACGCAGCAGCAGGACCGTGAACGCAGCAGCAGGAACATGAACGCAGCAGCAGGAACGTGAACGCAGCAGGAACGTGAACGCAGCAGGAACGTGAACGCAGCAGCAGGACCGTGAACGCAGCAGGAACATGAACGCAGCAGGAGCATATTTGTACTTTTAGTACTTTTACTGCAGTAAAGTAACTGAGTACGTCACAACGTCAGGAGAGTTTTTAAGTTCGGCTCTCAGCAGATTCACTGAGCTTCTTCTGATCAAAAAGACTAAACATTTATGATGAAATCTGTTACAAATAAAATTTAAATAATTAAAATTTGAGTAAATCTCATCTCTCAGATCTTCCTCTACCAGCTTCTCCTCCTCCTCTCTTGTTCTCAGCTCTTTGATGAAGAGGTGTGTTATTCTGCTGCTGCAGGCTGAACATGAGACACTCAGACAGAGGAGGAGGGTGGAGAAACGACGTGGAGGTTGAAAGGTAGAGGGTGGAGGACAAAGAATGAAGCATAGAGGGTGGAGGCTGGATTGTGAAGGTGGAGGATGCAGGTTTGGGGATTTTGGGGATGGAGGGTGGAGGACAGAGGATGGAGATGGAGGTCTCCAGTGATCTGCTGAGAGCTGAACTTGTGTAAACAGGTGGGGTTTGATCCCAGCAGCACCTGGTGGCCGTCAGAGGAGCTGCAGCTGTTTATCTTTCACCTGCTCACATTAACAAATTAAACATCTTCACCTCGAGCTCCTGGAACTCGTCTTCGTCGTCGATGTCGTACGACAGCGTGTGAATCTTTCCGTCGTCTCCAGAAAAGTCCAGAAACTTCCTGTCGGCAAAGGAGGAGGCTGCAGGGCCGAGACCCTCGATGAAGGTGGTCTCGCAGCAGTCGCCTCCCCCGGCCTCCCCCCACGCCCGCAGGACGCTCTCTGGACAGAGGAGGAGGCCGGGGGCCGGCCTGAGGGGGGGGTCCGACACCGCCTGGTGGGGGAGGAGAGCGCTAGGGTTCAGGAGCTGAGGAGGACCCCCACCTCCTCCTCCTCCACTGCTCCTCTCTTGCTGATGGGGGGCGTTCACCACCACATGTCCCTGATACTGAGGAGCTGAGTACACCAACAGCAGTGCCTCCCGAGGCTCCGCCCCCAGCCTGTGGGTGTTGATAAGGCCATTTTGTCTGCAGGTGTCTCCTCCTCCTCCTCTCGGCAAGGCTCTCCCCAGTTTGGAGGAGGTTTCAGCCTCTTCTCCTTGGCTCTCCTCCTCTCTTCCCTCCATCCCTCCTCAGAGCTCCGCTGATCGCTCCTCCTCCTCCTCCTCCTCAGAGGTGTCTCTCAGAGGGGTCAGAGGTCAGAGGTCAGGGGTCAGGGGTCAGACATCGCAGGCTGAACTCTCCTGAGGAACAGAAACAGAAAACAGTAAAACAGAGAAAAGGACGCTACAAGCAGCAGCCGTCGTGAGAGTTTAAAAGACCATGTTGGTGTTTTTCTCATGTTTTAGAGGCTTTTAAACAGTGAGGCGCCTCCCCAGGGGGTGGGGGGTGGGGGGTGAGGCAGAGAAACTGTGTGAGGTGGAAGGGGACAGGTGCCTGCAGGTGTTTTAGTTTCAGAGTCCTCACTGAGTCAGACCTGAACCTCACGTTGAATCATTCAGTGAGACTTCCACACTGATCATTGTCTCTGACGTCCAGACAGAACAAAGAGGCTGCAGAAGCTGTTTGTAGCTTCTCTTCAGTATCACAGTGATCCAGTGATGCTGTCTGTGCAGCTCATTCACTCACACACACGATGTGTGATAATTCACCTGCTGAGCAGCACTCTGCATCCAATCAGATGCTTCAGTGAACGTGTGTGTTGTTAAAACAGACCCGGGGTCGGTTCTCTGTGGTTCAGGTGCGTCTCTGCTGCCTGTCAGTGTTTTACAAGGAGCTGACGAAACCCCTCGAATCTACCGTCCGAACTAGAGTTTATCAGCTGAACACTTCCTGTGTGGAGGGAAGAGGCAGACTGCTGGCGCTCCGTCAGGATTAACGACGCAAACAAACGCCACGCAGTGAAATGACATCAATATAAGAAATATTCCAGATGAATGTCCTGAATGTCCTGAGGTGAAGGGACGTGAGGAACAGAAGAACAGAGACTGAGGCAGCTTCCTGGTGAAAACATGCAGAACGTTTTATATTATTTCATCATTTATATTCAGTTTAGATCTGTTCTGTTCGAGAGCACCAAGGCAACTTGTTTCATGATGATGATGTGATTAATGTGAGCTTTGCTCTGTTTCCTGGACTTTTGTTTGAGCGTGAGACAAAGAATAAAACATTTTATTGTTCCAAAACAGAACCAGACATCAGAAATATGGAGAAAAAGTTTTTACACTTGGCTACTTCTTCTCCTGCCACTGTATAAAGAGCGCTCACGCCCTGCACCTCCACTCCACCACAAACACCAAACAATACACGAAGAAGAAGAAGAGGAGCAGGTTTACGTCCCTGGTTCGAGTCCAGAAACCGCAGAATGTACTCTGAAGCACAGTCACACAAAGGAAACGCACCATGTGAGTGGAAGCAGCCAGTTACAGCCTCCGAACGTCTGCTCCACATCTGTCCAGATGTTCCATGCAGAGCTGATCAGGGTCTGTTTTCCCAGCAGATGTTTTGTTATTGAACGCAGCTCAGCGAGACTCACCTGTCTGCATCACTAACACCTGCTGCTCAAACATCTGCATCATTGATGCAGCTGATCAATCAGGAGACATGATAATATAATAAAGTCTGCTACTGTAAGTCAGTAATACAGTTTAGTGTATATGTTTATATACATTATATATCACTGTGTTGTTATGTGAATATTTATGATTTTCTCTAATATTTTTGGTGTTAAACGACCTTCAGTTCATATTCATCTAAATACAATAATCCATGCACATTAATAATGAAGCTTCAAAGCCGCCTGGAAATCCCCCCAACACACACACGCGCGGATATCTACGGCCCGTGTGTATAAATATATATGTGGTCAAATCTCATCACGGCTCCGCTGCAAACCTGAATACCGACAGTGTCACCGGCTCTGACGTCATCCCGGTGATGCTAAACATGTCGTGTGATCACGGGGGGACAAAACACACACGCACGCGCGCACATACTCACCTCCCAAGGTGAGACACGAGTCCCTGCATCCATCCATCCAAACAATACATCCAGGCTTCACACCGACCCTTCCTCCGTCCTCCAGCTGCCCTCCGCGCGCTCTGAGCCGGGTAAAGTAACCGAGAGAGTCCCGGTGTGACGGTTCGGTGCTCCAAGGAAGAGGGAGCCGAGAGAGGAGAGAGGCAGGCGGGCAGGCAGGTGTCCGTCTGGTCGGAGGATGACTCTCCTGCAGAGAAGATGAAGAAGAGGAGGAGGAGAGAGAGAGACAGAGAGACAGACGGAGAGAGAGAGAGAGAGAGACAGACAGAGAGAGAGAGACAGAATGAGAGACAGAGAGAAAGAGAGTGAGACAGAGAGAGAGACAGAAAGAGAGACAGAGAGACAGACAGAGAGGACCGTGTGCGCTGCATACAGAGAAGGTGTGTGTGTGTGTGTGTGTGTGTGTGTGTGTGTCAGCAGAGACCTCCTCCCCATGGTCCTAAAGCCCCTCAGCGCACCTCTTCACTCTGATCAATCAGCTTTATGATGGATTCAGAAAAACAAGAATCTGACTGAGTTCGGACTCTGAGGAGGAGGAGGATGGAGACTCCTGCGGTATCTCTGCCTCCCTCCGGCTCTCCGGCGACCCCCTGAGGAGGCTGTAGTCTCTGTGCTGCTGAGTGTCAGTGTTACAGAGCAGACCCTCTTCTTACAGGATGCCTGATCTCCCTTTTGAAATGGTTTTATTCAGATAGTTTTACAGGCCTGAAAACTGCAATATTTCTTGGGAAAGAGGATTTGAAAAAAGTCAGATCTGTGGAGCAGAAACCAGTTCTTCTTTCCTACTTTGTTAATCGTGTTCCTCTCAGGCTGCCGGAGCTTTGGGAGGTTCCACTACAACAATAATAATTAGTGGGCATCTATTCCACCTCCCTCTGCTTACACCAATATGCAGATATACTACATGGCCAAAAGTATGTGGACAGCCCTGTTGCACTAATTTGTTTACATGAGAAAGGAATCTGCTGTAAACTGACAGCATGTTGTTTCACTGTTCTGCCCCTGCGTGGGCAGTGAAATGTGTTTGGTGTCTCTGAGTTGAAGGAGCAGAGGCCTTCAGCTCCTGGAAATGTTTTCACCATCTTGTTCTGCATGTGCTCCAGGTTTTGGACTCTGGGTGGGAGATGAAACATCAGCGCCCTCTGCAGTTCGGGACAGATCCCTGCAGCTCCACCAACATCACAACATCTGGAAACAGTCACAGTCAGCAGTCTTTCTGTTAATGCGTTTTAATTTATGTGTTGACATTTTATTAATATTGTTTTATTATGCGATAATTGTATCGTAATGACTGATGACATCTAGTGAATACTTTTTACATTTTATGTGATGATAATAAGTTTTTAAATTTCATTTTTGTGATCATTTGGAATAAAAACCAGTGGTGGAAGAAGTACTCAGATGTTTAGTTCACAAACAGAATCCAGCTGCTTGTTTTTGCTTGTGCTGACCATAGACTGTATAAAAGGTTTATTTTAGTTTATTATAAATGTGTTTATTTTAAAGTTTATTTTATATTCAGTCTGTAGTGTTGACATTTTGTTTTTCACAGCGTTGAGATGATTTATTTGCAGATGGTGATTCTACACTCCCATGCAGCAGGTGGCGGTGTGCTCACTTTATGATGGTTTGCGATCCGCCAATAAACGCAAAGAAGAAGAAAAATAAGAAGTAGACGTAGAAGAAGAAGCCAGCCCTGGCTCTGCTTCTGTCACAGTGCGCAAATGCGCATCCAACAGTACGGACCTCCGGTGGATAACGACAAAACAAACATTACCAGGCTGGGAAACGACACGTTAGGGCGGAAAAGAAAACAGCGCTTGAGGGGGAAGACAGACACGAAGGGTAAAGTCTTTGACACGGCAGGTAAGGCGAACTCACTTGACGTGGAGCTGTTTCTTCAGGCCGGAGTGTGTGTCAGCGTCGCCGCCCGAGCTGATATCTGGGCAGGCCCACCACGGCTCCTCGGCGCCGTCATCCATAGTTACTGTCCACACAGTTAACCCCGAGATGTGCCGTATGCTGTATTGAGAGAATGAGACCCCCGATTGCATTCCAAAACCCGCTAATTAAGCGCAGTTCTACTACAACAATATGTTAACCATAACCTTGTATTTCAGACTTTTTATGAGTATACTGGATACACTCTTCAATTTGGCACACATATAACCAATCAAACAGCACTTAATCCAATAGAGAATTAACTTTTAAAGATGTTTTTCTCGTTTTTTGCCCCATCATAGTGTTAGCGGCAGAACGCAGAAGGTGACAGTTATGAGGATAGAAGTTAAAGTTTTATATAGATAAGTATAGTTTAAGTATGTACATGCCGAATTTGGCACACGATTCGGTGGAATCACTTAATGGTCTTAAATAATGTTTAATCTGTAATTTATCTTGGCCCATAATCGATGTTACCTTAAATCTGGAGATTTTGAAATGGAATTTGGGTGTGACGTTCTCTGTACGGTGCCTGTACGGCTTGCATATGGCCAGCTATCAATAGCGATTTAACCAGTTGACACGTCGATTATGTGAACTAATTAATTGGCTAGTAACGAGATAAAGATACAGTTGTTCAGTTAAAGTGATGAAATCTGGTAACGTGAATTTAAAACACAGAATAGGAACGACTGCTAACGTTAGCAACTGTGGCTAGCTTGGCAGTCTGTTGCATTCAGGTAACGTAATGTTACATCAAGGGCTGGGCTATTTACTGAAAGTAACTTCTTCACCATTAGCAAGCTGACTACATAAAAATTAGCCGCATAATGTCAGTAATATCTAATTTAGTGTTTAATAAATAAAACTATGTTAGTGTCATTACTGTTGTGCGTGTGTTTCGGCTAACTTGTTAGCAGCAAAGACTCAGTGGTCAGTCAGAGTTTCATCAGGTATTAGACGGACCCCCGGTGAAGCTAGCTGACGTTAGACAACACGCCCAGCAGCACGCGATATGCAGCTTTCAGAGAAGAAAGGTTCCGTGGCAAGTCGAGAAAGAGGAAGATGAGTCTGCAAACCGAAAATGATAACCTAAGTTTACATTGTGAGCCGTTACGACGGCATATTCAGGGTGGCTTTAGCATCCGGCTAAACAGTGCAGCTCAACATCATCCTGTAACTCAAAAGTTCATTTTTGTGTGTGTAACTATCCAATAAACGTTTCCAAATCCCAGATTCTCCTTCCAGCACACTGCTGAAGGTTTGTGGTTGAGTTTCAAGACATCAGCAGTCATCAAGGACGAACGTTTAGGAGATCCACTTTGTTAGAAACATTTAAATACTAAAGTGTAAAACTGTCAAAATATAGCACGTTTTTTTTGGAGCTTATGAAATGTATTTAGGTTGGAGTAGCTGGAGGTTGAAGCACTGAACGTAGTTAAAACAAAAGAAATCAGGTGGCAGGAACTGAAAAAGTGCTGAAAGGAGTTGAAATGTTAAAATGGTGTTCCAGGTGCTTGTTATGGCGTTAATGAGCGGTTGTCAGGTGGTTGCTGAGGTGAAGTTGAAGAGTTGCCTGTGTTTGATAGCTGACAGTATCGATGGAATGGAACCAGGACACACTGTGTCCTGCAGAGTGACAGCAAATAAGGAAATAAAGGTGGAGCACTACGTCATAAGGACGGGGAGGATTATGTTCTTTATTCTGAATTTAAAACTGTAGTTCAAACTCTCAACAGACTTAAATAAAATGTGATGATACCCCGTTTACTCTGAATATTTAAACGTCTATATATCACCTTTCTCACTTCCTGACCCTAACCCTCTGTGTCCTCAGTGACCATGGTGGGCGAACGCCGCAATGGGAACCTGCTGATCCAGCTCGGCCCACGGCTGCAGGCGTATCCAGAGGAGCTGATCCGCCAGCGCCGCAACCACGACGGCCAGACGGAGTACCTGATTCGCTGGTGCCTCGTCACCATCGACGATGGCTCCAGCTCCGGGGGCGGAGCCAGCGAGGCGGGTGGGACGGGCGGCGGCAGCTCCGGCGTGGGCGGGTCCGGCGGCTCCACGTCAGGAGAGAGCAAAACGGAGAACATCCTGATGTGGATGTCGACGGAGGACGTGTATGCCAACTGCCCCACCCTGCTGGGGAAGAGGAAAACGGACTCGCAGCGCCCCCTGCAGCAACAGGAGAAGCAGCAGGGCTGCGAGTCGTCGGATGGAGGTCAGAGGAGCGGCGGCGAGTTTCCATCTGACGTCACCTTTGACGAGGTGGAGCTGTCGGACATGAAGGAGGACGTAAAGAACCTGGTGCGTCGAGCCAGGAAGCAGATGACCAAGAAGAGCGACTTCTCCATCAGCATCACCCACACCATCCACGTGCTGAGCGCCTACGCTGGCATCGGCTCGCTGGTTGGCGTCTTCAAGGAGACAGGCGCCCTCAACCTGCTGATGGAGCTGCTGTGCAACAAGGAGACGCAGACCAGACGCAGCGCCGGGAAGATGCTGCGAGCACTCGCCTCACACGATGCAGGTAACACTGACTTTATACGGAACACCAACAATGAAGATGCTACTCTCTGATTGGCTGGCAGGTGTCTGTCACCCATGTCAGCGCTCAAAGTTTATTAAATGGCACCAGGTAACCATAGCAACAGTACTGATGCTTCCGACTCTGAGCAGTTACAGAAATAGTTCAACATTTTGGGAAATACGCTTTAATATGAGACGACAAGACTCCAGGCAAGTGACTTTGCCCGCACAAGAAATAGTCCCCATAAAACCAATGTGTCGTTTTTACACTCCCTTTGGACAGAGCCAGGCTAGCCGTTTCCCTCTGTTTCCAGTGTTTATGCTAAGCTAAGCTAACCAGCTGCTGGCTGTAGCTTCATGTTCACTGTACAGACATGAGAGTGGAATCAATCTGGACTTGATGCTCCACCAGAGAAGAGAGTAAGTGTATTTCCCAAAATTAGGGGGGTCCTGATCAAGTTATTTTGGCCCTGATCCTGATCCGAGTCCTTTAATATTGATTATCTGCAGATACAGAGTCTGATCTGAACTGAAATGTTGATTAAATCTGTTTCTGACTCGTTGGAATAACAACAGCTGTAGAAACTAAATCTGACACCTGATTTTTCACTGGATCCAAATACTGAAGGTCCTGATCCAAAACTATAAAGTTTATCAACTGAAATGATTGATCTGATATTAATAAGTTTAACTGGAGAATGTGACTGACATGAGGCGATCCACTAGAGAGAAGAGGTCTCACTCTGTTGGAGTACAGAAACACTCTGGTGTTACAGGGTGGAGCTTCTTCCCTCACAGAGGATCTTTGGTCTCAGTTTCTCACAGCTGATCTGAGCTGCTGCCGGAGACCTCAGTGTTTTTAACTGGTGAAAGAAAACTGCAAATACACAACCAGCCAGTTACATCACAAACAGCAGGTGCTTGATTTTCAGGTGACGGTGTGTCCAGGTTCAGCCTGCATGTGTCTTTCCAAGTCCTGCTCCTGTCTGCTGCGAAACCCCTTTAACAAAACGATCTTCGTCTTTAATCAGCCGTTCACAAGATTAGCTGCTGCCATCCTCACATTAATGACCGGATCACTTCAGTGGTCATGTGACCCCCACCATATTTATCCTTCCTGGGTCTCCTGACTCTCCACGGCGTCCAGGACTGATGAAACCCTGCAGAGCGGCGTCCAGGACTGATGAAACCCTGCAGAGCGGCGTCCAGGACTGATGAAACCCTGCAGAGTGGCGTCCTTTCTGCGGCTGGTCACTCCTCACTAGTTCTGAGTTTGTGATGCAGTAAAGCAGCAGGCAGGTGGCGTCCAGGTCCAAAGGGCCAGTGGCCTGTTGTCTCTGCCTTAACCTTGATCTTCCTCACTGTTGACCTAGTGACGACAATAACAACACAGTCTGCACAGAGGTTTGGTCTCAAGTGACAGGAACATTGAGTGAAACCTGGTCCTGAGTCCAGTGAGAAGTCGGACTCTGTGTCTACAGACAGGTGAGAGTGGCCTGTGAACAGCAGCTGTGTTGGACTCACAGGGACCGACATCAAAAACAGTAAAACCAGCAGAGACCAGAAGGTTAAGACGCTGTGCACCTGTACTGCACTTATATCGTTGTCTTTGAGTTCTGGTCCGGTTCCTGTTCACACAAGTAAACACCAGGTCACATGACTGACAGCTGCAGTTAATGCAGCACTTTAATACTTCGAATGTGCAGTTCATTGATCCATCTGTCACGTATGAATTAGTTTTATTCCTTGTAGTTTTGGTTTAATTCTGTCGAGAAAACAAATATTCTTGCTGGTATCTTTGTTGATGTGCACACGTTCTGTCTGAGGGAGGTGGCGTTCTAAATGAGGAGAACATTCAGTCAGTGATGTTTATCTAGTAGACGTTCTCATGCAGCCAGGGGTCTTTAATGCCTCTGATTGTGTAAGGTCCCGGCTTTGTGGCTCTCGCTTTCTTTGTTCATTCGTCACACCACTTCTGTCACTTCTGCTCGAGTCCACATTGGCCCAGAAGTTGAGTCTGAAGGCAACAGAAGAGGTTAAATACTGCGAGTCAGGACTGTGGACTCTGATCAAAGCTGGATCACGTGTTTGAAGGCCAAACTACTTTTACATTTTTAAATGATGCAAAAAAGAAAAACAAGTTTGTTTCCTTCTTCCTGGAGTCTCACTCCTCTCAGACGCCCGAGGGCCGGATACACTTTTCTTTTTTTTTTTGTCGGTCGCATGTGGAGAAAATCCTGGGCGAGGAGCAGCTGAGAGTTTTTCCCATGAGTCATCGGGGCCGTGGGGAGGACACACACACACACACACACACACACACACACACACACACACACACACACAGCGTTCAGTCTGATAACATCAATCCAGAGGAGAGCTCTCACTCTGACTCTGTTTCTAGAGAACACACCAGATTTCATTAAAAAAAACAGCTTTTTGAGTATTTCGGTTCCTCATGATGTTTCCTGCAGAACCTGGGAGTCGGGGTAGAACACACAATTCAGAGAGAGATCATTTGAAATATTTTAAACCAATGGGACATCAGGTAGGCAGAGAGAGGCACTGTGATTGGGTGGTAGGGGCGGGGCCTGCTGCTGCAGAGATCCTGCATTAAACACAGATGTTGCTCACGGGTTCATTTTGAACACCGGAGCAGCTCTGATGTGACTCAGCTGACAGACTCCAGGTGTGATCAGAGTGCAGCAGCTGCAGGTGTAGCCGTGACATCTGATCTGTAAGATACACTGGACCATCCCGTCTCACCTTCATTACTAATTACTAAAATGTGCAATTTGACGGGGGTCAAATATACTGGTCACAAACAGTATATTGTTAGGAGCTTATATTAAATGTGTAAGTTAGAGGAGTAAACGGAATCCACAGTTCCTCAGTTTTGGGGTCACAGTTTGGTACAACAGCAGGATTCCTCGTCTGATCACAGCCATTGATGATACAAGTCCAGCTGATCAATTCAAACTTTAAAGTGACTCCATGTAGACTGATCCTCAAACCGATGACTGACTGAGCTGCTTGTCTCGACCTGTCTCAATAGGTAAAAACTACATACATTGTGATGTGCTGCTCTGACTAATTCCTGAAAATGATCATACAATGTGATGGATTGTTTGATTGATTGATCACCTGCTGAGCTGAATCAGACATGTCTCATCTCAATATAAGTATAGTTACTGATGAAAGTTGATTTGAGTTTCTGTGGTTGGCTCAGATTCAGTCCTGTCAGACCGTGTTGAGGGCAGAGATGTTTCGGTCCTGTCAGACTGTGTTGAGGGCTGAGATCTGAAAATCTCCCGAACAGAACATGCGGTTTCACTTCAGGTTCTGCTCAGTTTGTTTGGGTTCTGTAGAAACGGAACAGAGGGAGATGTCGCTCACAGTCTCACGGAGGAAGTTCAGAGTGCTGCTTCATTGTGGTTTAAAGGGTTCAGCTCCTGGTTTTCAGGTTTAGTTTGAGCTCCTCTCCTGCAGGGGGTGCTCTAGTTCTCTCACAGCACAGTTGATCAAAGTATTTGTATTTTATATGTATTTGATCAACAGTATTGATTTCAGTCTTGGTCAAAATACTGAAGGAGTGATCAGGTGTTCAGATGACTGGGTATCAAACGTCAGAACGTGTAGGTTCTGACTCAGACATGATGATCAGAAACTGACGTGTCCCCCTGTCTCTGACGCCGTGTCCCCCTGTCTCTGACGCCGTGTCCCCCTGTCTCTGACGCCGTGTCCCCCTGTCTCTGACGGTTTCTCTGACGCCGTGTCCCCCTGTCTCCTCTGCAGGAAGTCGGGCCTACGTGTTGCTGTCTCTCAGTCAGCAGGACGGCATCGAGCAGCACATGGACTTTGATAACCGCTACACTCTGCTGGAGCTGTTCGCTGAAACCACGTCATCAGAGGAGCACGGCATCTCCTTCGAAGGGATTCACCTGCCGCAGGTAAACACGCTCTGTTCTATCGCCGTGATGTTTCTCTCTCACCTGAGCCCTGAAACCAACTCTTAAAGGGTCAGTCCACCACCAAATTCTGCATGTTTCCTGTTAGTTGTGTAGATATCTGTCTCTGATGGTTCCTTTTTTATCATTTTGAACTTTGTTTATTTATTTTATACAATATCTGCCGTGCACCTTCTGTCACTTCCTTTAAGAAACATCTTCAGGCTCTCCTGGTTAATCTCGCTGTAAAGTCGTCTGTACCCTGACTTTTACTGAATCTTACTGCAAGGTTATTTATATTTAATCTCATTTATTGAATTGCATCGTGTGTATGAAAGGTACTTTGGTTGTTATTATCGTTGTTGGTTCATGTCTTTCCTGTCGCTGCTCAGATTCCCGGGAAGCTGCTGTTCTCTCTTGTCAAGCGTTACCTGTGCGTCACGTCTCTGATGGACAAACTCAACACGGCGGGGGCGGAGTCTAGCTCTGACAGACAGGACACCAGCCCCTCCCCTGCCGCCTCCTCCTCCAGTGCCGCCCACCAGACAGAGCACCTCCGCGTCCAGCGAGAGTTCGACTTCACCATGGCCATGGCCAACCTGATCTCAGAGCTGGTCCGCGTGATGGGCTGGGACCGGAACCGCCAGCCTCCAGATGGTTCCACCCCCCGCCCTGGAGGAGGCGGGGCTTGCGTGGAGGAGCAGGTGGAGGATGTGTCTCGCCCCGTCCTCAGGTCCATCTTCCAGCCTCGTTTCTGCGCCTCCCCCGTAGTCCTCACCGCCACTGCTGCAGTAGCGGCTCCCGCTGCCACGCCACCGAAGAAGAAGACCGGCAACGGATACAAAACGCGCTCCGACTTCGCCAGCCGCTCGGCCTACGTGGAGTACGTCCAGGACAACCTGAAGAGCGGCATGATGGTCCGCATGCTGGAGGACTACGAGGAGGTGAGCGCCGGAGACGAAGGAGAGTTTCGCTACAGCAACGACGGCTCGCCACCTGTTCAGGTGAGGAAACGGATACAAACAGGGACAGAAAATGTAATTGATATGTAGTTGTTTAGATTCCTGTGGTTCTTACACAGACGACACTAACCTCGAACCTGTTCATGAGACTTGGTTTGTAAAACTCTGTGCAACATGGCCGAGGACAACATGGTTTCCTGTGTGAGGCATACCTTCCAGACCCTCATCTGTGCTGTACTGCCCCCCTTGTCTGTGTGTTGTGTTCAGGTGTACTGGAACTCCCTGTCCAGGACCTACTGGGTCCACTGGCACATGGTGGAGATACTGGGCAGCGGCAGCAGCAGTCAGGCTGAGAAGGAGACGCAGGAGAAGGCCTCGACCCTGACAGAGACGCTCAAACTCACCGCTGGTAAGACCTGATCACTGAGCAGCACCTGAAGGATCCACCTGTCTGCCTGCCTGACTGCAGGAGGTGAACACGTTTCTTCTTCTGTTCCCTCAGTGAGTCAAACGTTCTTCTCGAAGCCCCCCGGCGGTCTCTACTCTCTGCCGTACCTGTCTGAGGGTCTGCACAGGGAGCCGCTGGCTCTGAGTCGGGCCGAGTGGTGGGAGATCCTCTTCTTCATCAAGAAACTGGAGCCAAAACAGCAGCAGGAGGTCAATGCCATCCTGCTGCAGAGCCTTGACGACCAGGTGAGAAAGACAGAAACCCAGGAGCTTGCTGGGCAACTGAGGCTGGAGCCTGCGCTGCGGCCACATAGGGTAAATGAAAGCAAAGATTAGAAAAACATCCAAAAAAAATGGATTGAAGTTTGTGCAGCAGAAGGTTTTTCTTCTTCTTCTCCTTTTCTATCTAATTATCCATCTCAGATTAATCTAGTGACCCAATGAAGGATGGTTCAGGACCTGAACCTGATTACAGAAACCAGGTTTCTAGTTTACATGATGTTTAAGAAATCAGATTAATGGAAATCTGATTACATGATATGGCTGATTTTAAACCTGCCACACTGTCTGTCCCTGTCTGTCTGTCCCTGTCTGTCTGTCCCTGTCTGTCTGTCCTCCAGGAGGCGGAGCTGGACGACTCATCTCTAATTGGTCTGTCTGTTCCCGGAGACGTGGCTAAGAAGCTGCTTCACTACCTGAAGCAGAAGCTGCCGTCGTCGTGCCTGAGCGACCTGCTCTGCTCTCACACCTTCTCCAAACACTACCTGAGGAGAGGAGGAGGAAGCCTGGAGGATGAAGAGCTGCTGGGTGAGGACAGAGAGAGACATCTCTGTGTTCATAAAGCAGTGTTGACGAATCTGACTGTGGTTTGTCTTCCAGCTGAAAGCTCTCTGGGTTCGTCCAGCCTGGGAGGAGGAGGAGGAGGAGTAGGACAGAACTCCTCCTCTTCATCTTCAGCCTCAACCTCCTCTTCCTCAGCGATGGGCTCCGTCTCTAAGAAAGCAAAGAAGGAACTTCCTGCTGATTCAGGCTGCGGCAGCCCGGAGACAGAGAGCGAGCTGCCCTCAGAGGATGACAGCAAATACCCCGACGACCTGGAGGACAAAATCAAAGGTGGGAGACGGGTGTCCTGGGAGGGGGGGGAGGAGGAGTGGCTTCTACCATCAAAACATTCAGTCACCTGCAGCTTGTTTGTCATATTGTCTCCCTGCAGTTTTTAACAACCCGCGGGTCCAGGGGAAGAAGACGGTGTTGGAGAAGTTGGGGGAAGTGGTGGACATCCTGAAGAAGGGGGGGTCGGGCTCAGACCAGACCCAGCAGCTGGCCGCCGTCTGCTTCATCACCAGGCTGCTGGAGGAGAAGGGGGCCCAGGAGAAGAACTCCATGAGGAGTGACTCCGCCCAGACCATACGGTGAGAAACCACTACAGAGATAGGCCTGATCAGGGGAGTGCTCCAGGAAATACACAGAGCCCGTGGTTGTTTGATTAATTAAATTAACTTAATTAAATTAACTTCTTCACAAATAACAAATTTGTCCTTAAAGGGCAATAGCGTTGGTACAACCCACCGAAAAGTCTACAACACGTACACTAGGTTGCAAATCAAATTGAAAACCAGTAGTAGCTGTGCAAGCTAACTCGGTGCTGTGTAAATAATTCCCCAAGAAAATAGCCTTCAATCATTGGAATTTATTGTTTTATTTAAATACCATGTCAGGCCCTGCTGGATTGAACTAATCAAATCAAAATGCCTTGAACGTATGTGTTCTGCTTGCTAGCGCCGTGTTGAACTCCGGGTATTCAAACAGCAGCATCATCAGCTCCTCCATCGCTCTTCTTCCTGACCCGCAATGCCCTGCCACCTATTGTTTGATTGGCCAAAGCCAGGCGGTTACCACCTGCCAAGTTCAGCGTGAACTTTGGGTGGCAGAGCAAAATGTGTGCACGTTCCAAAAGATCCTTTTTGTTCATCCAGAAACAGAAGTCTCGCTCTGAAATCTCACGATAGGTGAGCTGTTGCATGAAGACGACGGTGTTTCTGCTTAAACAAAAAGGATCTTACTCTTTAACAAAAGGTCTGTCTCTGTAGGGATCCTTTCCATAATTGTCTGACAAGGATTACATTGCAGCCCGTTCTTGGCTGCCGGCGGAGGCGATCTACTGGACCAAAACGTTTTGTACGTATTAGTCGTTTAGACCCCAAAATATGTAAAAATAGGGCCCAGGTTTGAAAATACTGGAGTTACCCTTTAAATTTGTGCAGCAGAACAAAGTTTTTTTTTTTCTTCTTTATCCACCGTGTGACGAGATGAATTCCCAGGTTAGTTCAGGGACCTAAGAGAGTTCCAGTAAATACACAGAGCCGATGTGTAGTTCTGGAGACTATGGGAGAGTGGGTCGTTTCCAGAGGCCACCTTAGAAAGTTTGACACCTCAACAGCCTTTGTGATGGTGACCTGAATAACCAGCTGTTGACGTGTTGCAGACATCAGACAGTAGAGTCTCACCCTGTGGGGTCTGTCTGTCCTCTGACAGGGACAAGGTCCTGAAGCTGCTGGTGGAGCTGCTGGGCTCGTCCTCTAAAGACCTGCTGATCTGTACGCTGAAACTCGCTCACCTCCTCATGCTCAAATACGAGTGGAGGGTTTCCTTCGCCACCGAGGGGGGAGTCAAAGCCATCCTGTCCTGCATGCAGGAGTTCTCCACCGTGACTCACGTCCAGCAGCTGGCACTCGCAGTGAGAAACACACCACACACACCCTCCTTTAACTCACCACACCAGATGGGTTTGAGATTTCCATCTGATTGACTGACTGATGCAGACTAAAAAACAACGCAATGCACAACATGTTTGAGAGATTTGTTTTTCTTACTTAATAAAAAGAAAGTATAAGAAGGTTGAATCTGCACTTCAGCGAGTACACTCGCAGATAAGATTGATTGATTTTGTTGTAAAAACAGAGAAAACTGTCACAGAGTTTGGTGACAGAAGTTCAGCTGTTTTTAGTTTCTGTACGTAAGATGGGTAAGAAATGAGACTTCATTTAGTAAAAGTTTAGAGCAGAAACGTCCCACACACAGTGGATCCCTTGAAGGTCCCACACACAGTGGATCCCTTGAAGGTCCCACACACAGTGGATCCCTTGAAGGTCCCACACACAGTGGATCACTTGAAGGTCCCACACACAGTGGATTACTTGTCCTCAGGCCTTCATCAGCTGTCAGATGTTTTGGTTCTTAGTCAGTTTTTGGTCCCGTTGATGAGACTTTCTTTAACTGTAGATTTTCTGATCCTGACAGAAATGTGTCAGTAAGAATCACATCCAGCTGTGCTGTTGTTGTTGTCAGACTCTGAAGGTGATCACCGGAGCCAGTAAACACGACCTCCGCAGTGTCGGCAGCAGCCTCCCCCTCTCAGAGTCCGGCACGCAGATGATGTTGGAGATCTTCGCCAGCATCGGCTCAGCCACGCCCGAAGGCTCCAAAGGCCTGCTGGGAGCCATCCCCGCCGCCATCGACCTCATGCTCAAGACTAAAGGGTAACGGACTGCTGCAGGTTCAGATTTTACTCTCTCTTGTGATCTGGTTCCTGTTGTTGATTATTGATTGTCTGTGCAGCTGCAGCAGGCCGTTGTCGGTGCGTAACGGCCTGCTGGTCATCATCATGCTCATCTCCAACCACAAGAGCCTGGCGGAGCAGCTGGTGGCCTGTGACGTCACCGCCGTCCTCATGAAGTGTCTGACTCTGTCCAGAGCGGAGACCATGCTGGCCATCATCGCCCTCAACCACATCTCCATGGTGCACAAGCTGGAGAGCAAAGGTACTGCTCAACGCCACACGACCACAACAGACCACAACCAGCTGTTGACATTATAAAGGTCATGTGTTGTGGAGCTGTGCTGAGATCCAAATAATCCCAACCATTTACGTCTCAGTCAGTATTGATACGCAGTGTGTCTTGTATACTATCAGGAACAGGAAAAGATCCATAACAATTTTTTTAATGCAAACGAACAGACGAACCCAAGACGACAGCGTGTGAACAGATAAAGGAAAGGCAGCACATTTCAAACACAGAGGTTCAAAGGACTTCACGCAGAGTGACCTTTTTAAAACCAAGAAGCAGTAAAAAGTACAGGATAAAATCAATTCAAATAGAATCAGATGAGTCTGACATTAAAGCATGCACACAGCTGCAGTCAGTAAGTCGACCCTGCTGAAAGGTTTTATTAAGTTGAGTGACATGTTTAAAGTGATGATTAAAGTAGCAGATGTCATAACTATTTAAAAAAATCCCTGTTTTTTGCGACCAAGTTGTTGCCAAACACAATGAAGCTTTAAACTTTAAAATGACACTGAATTAGCTTCAGCTGAGATACCGGTAGAAGTCACAAACATGGCAAAGAAAAAGAAACCGCTGAGAGCAGAAATCATTTCATTAAACCAAGAAGACGTTTGAAAACAACAGCTGAGAAGAGATTCAGAGAGAGATCCACGAGATGGACTAAATGGATCTTAACCTTTTAAAAATATATTTGTTGGAGTAAAGAAGTTTGCAGCTCACCCTCAGCTCCTGCTTAAAATCTGAGTTGCTGTCTTTCTGCTTAACCAGTCATGGAGAATTATTCGCACATATCGTAGAGCTGCACAAACCTGCTGTCCATAATCCAAAATACCGTATTCCCTCAAATAAAAACCGGTAGTCAAGTAAAATCTGGATCCCCAGTAACCGCCAGGGAAATAACCAGTCTGGATAAACTCCCGGTGACTCTCGTATTACGTGCATGCCAACTACGGTAAGCATAACGTATATTTCCATCGCGTTAATTTAATAAATTAAACAATATAATTGTGCTATTTTCAACACTGTCCTGGATTACTGATCGAAAGTGTTACTGTCTGATTTCAGTCACTGCGGGTGTGTGTGTGTTAATGTCTCAGCCAAACTGTGCTGTAGAAACGTACAAGCGCCACAAGATGGCAGCAGCTACATTTCATGTGCCGTATGGGAACTTTTCAGGTCAATTTGTTTTCCGCAACACGTTTCCTACAAATGTTTCACAATAAAAGCCTTGTTAAGAAATGAAGGGTACGGGTTTCTGTCCACTGAAACGCTAGAGGGCTTTTAATTTGAAACTGATGCAAGAAGTGTCGAGTAACAGCGTAATGCAGTAACTTTAACAGGGCAAATGGGAGCGGATCAAAACGAGGCTTCATACTAAAATATGACCCATTATACTCAAACAGAGGGAATTAGAAATAAAAGCCTGCCTCTAATACAAGCCTGCTTCAGATAAAGGCCCGGTACCTGCTGCAGGTCAGGTAAATAAAGGCCCCGCTCACTATGTGAGGAAATACGGTATGTAGTGTCACGGTGCCTGATAAAATTATTTAATAAAATCTTAAGTGTCAAAGAAAGAAAAGAACAGCTGAGAAAAACCTGATGAAGGCAGGAAGTGAAGAGTCAGCCTGTAAGAAGAGCACTGAGCAGGCTTCATGCCCGGAAACATCGCTGCACTCTGTCTCCGATCTGTCCTCAGGCTGCCGTGAGCCGCTGGACTTGAAGGACACGGAGCTGCAGATGTTGGTGGTGAGTCTGAAGGAGCTGACGGCCACCAAGGAGGTGATCCAGACTCTGGAGCAGCTGCTGTGTGACGACACCTCACAGCTGGAGGAGGAACGCAGCCAGGTACACACACACACACACACACACACACACACACACACACACACACACACACGACTAAAGATTAGAGACATTTTCTCACTCTGCGAGTCGGCACAGACTCGCATCCCGATCAGGTTTCTGAGTCCGCTCTCTGTTTCCTCCTGCTGTTTTGATTTCTGAGCTCTTGAGATCACAGGAAGCCTTTGACTAACAAGCTGCAACAGGACACGCCCACACCTGAACGTCATGTCAGTGACTGTCTGAGACTGTGATTCACATATTTTATGTCTACATGCCTTACTGTTCCGCCTACACCAGGAGTACATTTACTCTAGTACTGTACTAACTTTGAAGTACTTTGTACTTGTACTCCACCACACCTCAGAGGGAAATATTGACCTTTTTGCTGCACTACATTTGTCTGAAATATTAATTATTGTTGTTTCTTCAGGTGATTCACAGTCGTGACACTTACCAGGACCTGGTTCGTCTGATGGAGCAGCACCGAGCCGACCGGGCCGTCCAGCTCTCCATCCTCAGGTACTGACCAAACACAGCCTGTGACCTTTGACCCCGATGATGATGCTGTTGTAGTGGAGCTCGTCTGATTGGCTGTTTGTTCCTGCAGGATCCTGAACAAGTTCCTGGACAACTACCAGGAGGACGTGCTGCCGTGGCACGAGAGCATCGAGCCCTGCCTGTCCTCCATGACGGCCTTCATCAACGACAGAGAGGTCAGTACGGACCAGGCGCAGGTGGATCAAACGCACCTTGTGATGTAGGTTAACCTCCTGTGATTGGTTGTTCAGGTGGTCCAGCTGTTTATCCGCTTCCTGTACCGGCTGGCGTCTCTGAACAAAGACTACGCGGTGGTGATGTGTCGTCTGGGGACCAAAGACGCTCTGGTGAAAGCTCTGGACAAACACAGCACCAACCTACTGCTGGTCACCGAGCTCCGAGACCTCATCACCGACTGTGAGAAGTACGCCAGCCTCTACAAGAAGATGACCACCAGCGTCCTTGCAGGATGCATCCAGGTACACAGGAGACGGGGCTTGGCGTTCGAGGACGCTAAACGGACACATGGAGACACTAAACTGACTCCTGTCACTGCGACAGTCGAACCTTTGAAACAGGATCTTAAATGCACCAGAATCAATCAGTTCAATTCAAAAGACTTTATTCGTAAAAACACACAATCAGATGCATGAAACACTCTAATAGCTGTGTCTGTGGTCATTGATGGTCCTTCATGCCTTTTTCAAGACCAGTATTTGGGATCGCTCACAGCAGCACTGAAATCAGTAAACTGGGGCAGTCCTTGGTGGGGGGCCGGTGATTGATTATTATCACATGGAATTATTGTTATATGCAGCTGACGAAAAGTGATGTCAATAAATGAATGTACTTAATTCATTAATGTAAATAATTGCAGGCTTTATTGTTCCTGCTGGTTTCTTGTCATTCTTTGACCAATACGGCAGTGAAACAGTTATTAAGTTGCAGTATTGAAAAAGTCTTAAATTTAATTTGGGTCACTATTTTTCATGCTGTTTCCTCACATGAGTGAAATGGTGCCTGAAGTCGCTTTAAGTTATTTGATTAGAAATGGTGTCAAACAGACGCTGGTAAAGAAAGCCACACAACCAACAATACTTCCTGTCATGAAGGGTCTTACCTGGTCTACTTCCTGTTTCCTGTCAGATGGTGTTGGGTCAGATTGAGGAGCATCGTCGCAGCCATCAACCAATCAACATCCCATTCTTTGACGTGTTCCTCAGGAATCTCTGCCAAGGTCTGTAACATCAAACGATATGTGGTTTATGTTCCTGCTCGTGAGAACCAAACATTTAATAACGTTGGTGCTGCGTTCAGGTTCAAGTGTGGAGCTGAAGGAGGATAAGTGCTGGGAGAAGGTGGAGGTTTCGTCCAATCACCATCGAGCTAACAAACTGACCGACAAGAACCCCAAAACCTACTGGGAGTCCAACGGCTGCACCGGCTCGCACTTCATCAACATCTACATGCACAAAGGAGTCGTGATCAGGTATGAGATGCTGTTTATACTACTGACAGCACTACTGACAGTACTACTGGTACTGACAGTACTACTGGTACTGACAGCACTACTGACAGTACTACTGGTACTGACAGCACTACTGACAGTACTACTGGTACTGACAGCACTACTGACAGCACTACTGACAGTACTACTGGTACTGCTACTGGTACTGACAGTACTACTGGTACTGCTGCTGGTACTGACAGTACTGCTGCTGACAGTACTACTGATGCTGCTGCTGACAGTACTACTGATGCTGCTGCTGACAGTACTACTGACAGTACTGCTGCTGACAGTACTACTGACAGTACTACTGCTGACAGTACTACTGACAGTACTACTGGTACTGCTACTGGTACTGACGGTACTACTGGTACTGCTGTCGGTACTGACAGTACTACTCAACATATGTAACTCAAGTATCTGCAAATGACACAAACATGTGACCACACTGTGTTTGAAGTATTCACGTACTTGCAGAGTTTTTTCAGACCCTTACTACAAATATTACGATACTACGAACTACAACTTTATCATCGTCCTAATGAAGTCTGTCTGTGTGTGTGTGTGTGTGTGTGTGTGTGTGTGTGTGTGTAGACAACTCGCCATCCTGGTGGCCAGTGAGGACTCGAGCTACATGCCGGCCCGGATCCTGGTTCTGGGAGGAGACGAGCCCACCAACATCAACACAGAGCTCAACACGGTGAGTCTCCTCCTCCTCTCTAATGGAGGCGGGGTTCTCCCAGACCAGCTGAGTCCGGCTGAATCCAAATGTCCAAGACTCGTGGCCTTGGGCCTGTCTGAGTGTCGAGGTCCAAATCCACAAGTGCCCCCCTGTGGACTTCCAGAGAGTTTGTTTTGGTTGCAGTCTTCACCAGACTTCACTCTAAAAATCACCCATTATTCATAACACCACCAGAATGTGCACAGGCTGGATAATCTAGATTAGTCTGTTAGAATCCTAAATATCTACCTGTGTTATACTTTGTAAAGACCTGAAGAAGAACTTCAGGGATTTTCATTTATCACCATAAAATATGAGCGAGTCCCATCTAATGGTGCGTTTTCTCCCCTCGCACCCCTGAACCCTCGCTTAACGTGATGACAGTGAACACGTCACGGTACGTATTATAACAATAGTAATAATAATAACTGATAACTTTTGTTTGTATAGCACTTTTCAAACCAAAGTTACAAAGTGCTTTACAAAAAACAAACATTAATACAACTGAAATGAAGCGACGTGACAGAAGTCCAGAAATCCGTGGGTGGAGGTTTGGATTCAGCCTTCTGTTTGGATTATTATTGTTTTTGTCTCATATTATTGTTGGTATTTTATTCCACTTTAGTTTTGTATTATTTTATTTGCCTCCTGAAATGTTTCAGTCCCGGTTCAACGTGTGAAGCACTTTGTAACTTTGTTCTGAAAAGTTCTGTAGAAATAATAATAATAATAATAATAATAATAATAATAATAATAATAATAATAATAATAATAATAATANATTATTATTATTATTAATTATTATTATTATTAATTATTATAATAATTATTATAATTAGAGAAGAGAAGTAATGAGCTCCAGCTGGGGACGTGTGTGAAGTCGGTGTGTTTGCAGTTTGATTTTGTATGTGTAACATTAATCCAACCTGTCCTGGTGCGTTTGTGTGTCTGCAGGTGAACGTGACTCCGTCAGCCAGTCGGGTGGTTCTCCTGGAGAACATGACCAGGTTCTGGTCCATCATCCAGATCAGGGTCAAGAGATGTCAGCAGGTCAGACTCTGAGCTCCACTCTGTTTCTATCCGTCATATCCTGACACCTCCCTCCACCCCCCCATCTACTGACACCCCCCTCCCATCTCTGACAGGGGGGTATCGACACTCGGGTCCACGGTTTCGAGGTGTTGGGCCCGAAGCCGACGTTCTGGCCGGTGTTTAAGGAGCAGCTGTGCTGTCGGACCTACCTGTTCTACAGCACCAAGGCCCACACCTGGTGTCAGGAGGTGATGGAGGACAAGACGCAGCTGCTGCAGCTCTTCAACAAGTAAATACTACAACAATACTGCTGCTGTTACTGAGTATGAATACTCACAGTAATAATACTGCAGTAATAGTGTTAATACACTCTGTGTGTGTGTGTGTGTGTGTGTGTGTGTGTGTGTGTGTGTGTGTGTGTTCAGACTGAACAGCGCTCTGAGACACGAGCAGATGTTTGCAGATCGTTTCCTGCCCGACGCCGAGGCGGCTGAAGCTCTGGGTCAGACCTGCTGGGAGGCTCTA
>LKNJ01004445.1:0-32380 GCA_002120245.1 Maccullochella peelii
CACTTTGCCATACTTGTCAGTGTGAACGCACTTATGCACTCAAAATATTAAGTGTAAGTACAGAAGTACGCGATTTGAGACACAGCATAGGTCTAGAGTATGGCCATGGTAATGTGTTTGGCCAGACACATGTTGTTGAAAGTTAAAAGAGTTAGTGATATTTAAAAAATCAGTTGCAAGGACATTAGAAGACTCATCGACGTGAATGTTAAAATCACCACAAAAAACAACTCTATCATAATTTAAAACAAGGCTGGATAAGCCCCATCAAAAAGGGGCCAGCTGGTTTAGGGGGGCCATAAATTACAGCCAATATGACTGGGAGTGGACCACCAAGTTTAAACATGAGCACTTCAAGAGGAGAAATATCATTACAAGCTATTAGGTAACATTTGAAGTGCTTCCTATAGACAGCAACAAGGCCACCACCACGGCCGCTATCCGTATGTCGTCATACACAGGAGGGCACAATTCAGCAAGCTGACTGTGATCACCAGATTGTGATAAGAAACCATGTTTCTTATGAATTATGTCCATTTGCAGGACATAATGAGAAATTCATGTGGAGAAATGAAAAGGAAAATTGAGATTTTTACAAAAAAATTATAATAATAATCATAATATATATATATACAGTGGGGCAAAAAAGTATTTAGTCAGCCACCAATTGTGCAAGTTCTCCCACTTAAAAAGATGAGGGAGGCCTGTAATTTTCATCATAGGTACACTTCAACTATGAGAGACAGAATGGGGGGAAAGAATCCAGGAAATCACATTGTAGGATTTTTAAAGAATTTATTTGCAAATTATGGTGGAAAATAAGTATTTGGTCAATAACAAAAGTTCATCTCAGTACTTTGTTATATACCCTTTGTTGGCAATGACAGAGGTCAAACGTTTTCTGTAAGTCTTCACAAGGTTTTCACACACTGTTGCTGGTATTTTGGCCCATTCCTCCATGCAGATCTCCTCTAGAGCAGTGATGTTTTGGGGCTGTCGCTGGGCAACACGGACTTTCAACTCCCTCCAAAGATTTTCTATGGGGTTGAGATCTGGAGACTGGCTAGGCCACTCCAGGACCTTGAAATGCTTCTTACGAAGCCACTCCTTCGTTGCCCGGGCGGTGTGTTTGGGATCATTGTCATGCTGAAAGACCCAGCCACGTCTCATCTTCAATGCCCTTGCTGATGGAAGGAGGTTTTCACTCAAAATCTCACGATACATGGCCCCATTCATTCTTTCCTTTACACGGATCAGTCGTCCTGGTCCCTTTGCAGAAAAACAGCCCCAAAGCATGATGTTTCCACCCCCATGCTTCACANTATATATATATAACCTGTAATGTGGGCATTATTACGTTTCCTCCAAACACATTTTGGCTACAGAAAATAGCTGCATACTGTTTGTATGGTATCATTAGGTATGTGATATAGCGGAACTACTTTAACCCAGCCTACATTTTTTAAAAACATGCATCTTAAATATCAAGCTGCAGACCTTCAACCCCATCAACCATGGAATAGCTAACATGACAGCTAGTTGGAAAGTCTGTTCTAAGGCATCCTTCCAAGCTTAACTTGTTCAAAGCTATTACAGCTTGGACCCTGGTTGTTAAATAGTATTTTCAGATATATCCGCCTTAGTGAACAAACATGGCCTCAGGTTCACTCTGGGCTTACATAGAACTGCTTATTATCCAGTTCCCAGAAACCAAAGTGATAATGGAACTGGAAAGGCCAGAGTTATTTTAATTGACATTGTCTCCACAGTTAATAAGTTAAGAGATTAAAGGATAGACAGCAACTGCTATTAGTGACACTGCTGGCCACAATTAAACTTACATACAGAGTTCCTCTTGGCTCAATAAAGAAGTCAGGTATCTGAGTTATCTCTGTTTCACAGGAGGTCATCATGGGCAAATGAAACCTTGTGCAGCAAAAATGGCTTTTCAGAAGCTGGGAAGGTGAGATGTTCTTTCTCACTTCTCTCTCTGTCACAGCTAATACGTGTAATGTAAGGACTTTATTTTGTAATTTCCTGCCATAGAGATTTTACAGCTAACAAAGAGAGGAAATTCATCCCTGGGTGCTGGTAATCTCCAAGCAAATCCCCTTAATTGAAATTAAAATTGACTTTATTTGTGCAACATTACTGTAAATGCTCTGTAAATGGCACTAATTTTGTTAGATGCACAGAGCACTGAGGTGACGTGTTACTTATATCTAGAATTAAAAAGTCCTATAGTCACGTCAGAAATATACACACACGGTCGAGACTTCACTGTCAGCTTTTCAGCTTTCAAAACATGTCTCATCATTTTGTTTATAGAAACTTAAAGTGCGCTTTATTGTGCAGTGTATTGTCAGGACTGCGCTGTATTTAAAATGCAACTTGATGAAACGGTTTCACATTCACTCTCATAGGCATTTATGTTCTCAATTTAATACGAGGGAGCTGCTGGACCAAGATTGTGGATAAGAAATATATGATTGCACAGAAATCCATTTTCCTTGTTGTTTCTGTTAAATTATTCCTGTTAGTCCATAGTCCATGCATCCACATATAAATGTGCCCCTTATGTGTTGCTGTGACCACCCAAACACCGATTGAGTTGCATCAGTGTAAATGTATTCTGGGAGTAAATATGCTCAGTCCGCCCGCTTCTCCTCATAGTTATCAGGAGGAAAATCACAGGCATCCGACCGCATAGAGACCCAATGAGCACAACAGTGAAAACAAATTGGTACTCTGGGGAGCTCTGATGCCTCCTTTTGGCTACCTGGTATGGTGGGGATGACATAATGAAATACTTCAGCTGCTGCGATGCAGGTTGGTCCTGCAAAAGACTGTGTGTGTAAACAATAAGGAAATTCATACCTGGGTGCTGGTAATCTCCAAGCAAATTCCTTTAATTGAAATCCAAATTGACTTTTTTTGTACAACATTACTGTAAACGCTCTGTAAATGGCACTAATTTTGTTAGATGGTCTACATAGTAGCACAGAGCATTGAGGTGACGTGTTACTTATATCTAGAATTAAAAAGTCCTACAGTCACGTCAGAAATATACACTCACGGTTGAGACTTCACTGACAGCTTTTCAGCTTTCAAAACATCATTTTACTTATAGAAACTTAAAGTGCGCTTTATTGTGCAGTGTATTGTCAGGACTGCGCTGTATTTAAAAGACAACCATGCTCAGCATGGTGTCTCCACAGACGCTTATGTCTGATGTGTGGTTAAAAACATGCAAAGGTCAGGCTGATATGTGTCATGCCATTGTAAATCCTCATGTTGACACTGTTTACAACATGAGTAAAACATCTTGGTTATATTCCCTGTTTATTTCATGGGTTGTTGTCTACTTGTCTTCATTGTTCCCTGGGGACATTGAATGGCATTATACACTGTATGGTGTGTTAAAGCACACACTCCGTATATAAAACGCTCCAATCCCCAACAACCAAATATTTTTCATTCTTTTGCTTGTATGACAAAGCCTTCGACTGTTTATTGTGAAGTTAACCAACCTGCAGAAGAGACACGTTACTATCTCAGGGCTATAATACAGTACTAATATGACTTATACTTTAATCAACATTTGATTTGTGACCCTGTGAAGACCATAGGGCGTGAAACGGGTCCCAGAGGAACTGGCATTAAAGCTAGTATGTCATATTGCCAATGCTTCCTAAATCCCAACAATGTAAAGTAGCTTAATGTTAAATCCTCAGAGGCACTACATTATGAACCTACAAGGCAAACTATCTGAATGCCTAAAAGCCATAAAAAAAACAACAAAAACAAAATGAACTTCAGCAGTTTTACATACACATGGCACCTGAGAAGAATACACAATCTGAACACTCACCCTCACTTTCTGTGACCTTTTTTTTAAATCACATTTTGTACATACTGGAAATCAGTTTAACAATATACTATACAAAGTTTACAAAAGGTATGGGGCCTGTTGATAAATGTCTTTTTTATACATAGCCAGTAATATATGACAGGCTATCACATGAAGGCAGCTGTTGTGTTGTCGGCATCATACACTGACATCCACAACCTCCATCTATCTTTTATTACCTCATTTGCATATCAAGGTCTCCTGTTAACACCTTTCTGTGCGTAAGACAACAGAAAATGGGAGGACGGTGTGTTAGCGACCTTGAAATATATCAATGGCAAACTGAAAGGAGTAGAAAAAAAATAGTTAGAAAGAGACTTCATATGGTGTTTTGTGCTTTTGTGTTGGCTTGGCAAAATGGATATTTGACTTGGAGAGGCTATTAAGTGCAAAATTTACAGCACATTAGCTGTGCGCCTTTGCATGTAATGAAGGAGGCTGTTCTTTCTTAGTGGTCTTTGTAGCTTCACTCTCTTGGCTCTTTTAAGATGTCCTGCTAATGAGGATGGAATGCTTAATGAGGTAAAGATCTACCGTTTATATGTGCTGGTGTCTAACACCGTTACAGCTATGCAGAGAATCAACCTCCAGAGTTCGACAAACAAATCAAAGATTGATTGACTCTGTAAGTGAGCAAGTCGAAGGAATAGTTGAACATTCTGGGAAATGTGCTTATGACTAACTTGCCCAGACTTAGACTGATACCTCTTTCATGTTTGTGCACTAACTATGAAGCTAGGACCGGGAGATGGTTAGCTTAGCTTAGTAAAAAGACTGTAAGCAGGGGGAAACAGCTAGCACATTGTCACAGCACACAATTCCTTGTAAAACCCCCAATTGTCATTTTTCCCTTTCAATTTGTTCATTCCATTTTACATCGGTTTAAACAAACGAGATATAACATGCTAATTTTTTTTAAACATTGGACAGGGTCTGGCTATCTGTTTCTCCGTGCTTCCAGTCTTTATACTAAGCCAAGCTATTTGTCTCCTGGCTCTAGCAGCTCTGTATTTAACAGACAAATACCAGAGTGGTATCGATCTTTTAATCATTCATGTTTATTTCCCAAAATGTAGATCTATTCCTTTCAGACAATAGTTCGGAGTTGCTCTGTATGCCCTCACATTGTTAATGTGAGAGTTTTTAAAATTTTAACCATCTTTCTCCATAAGAGCTCTCTCATTAATCTCTTATTCTCACAAAAAAATAGAAAAAGTGTTCAAAACAAGACTATCAAAACCTGCACAAGGCTAACCTGTAGCAATTATATTATTGTGTGATATTTTTATTCCTCGAATGTGCACTTCATTGTGAACATTGATTGTTAACCAGTTGCTGGGCAAAGTTCAGTTTCAGTTGATAAATAACCCTGGTGTCTACTCGAGACGTGATGAAATGAAATAGCAAAGAGGGACCATGTGTCTACATTATGCTCTGGGATGGAAAGACCTTGAGAATGAAAAAAAATCTGCTTCTTATTGCTGACTGTTAATCAAAACACATTACAGATACAAGCTGGAGGAAGGTACCCTGATCTCAGTGCAGATCAAGGTCGATCTTGGCTCTTTCTCTCTTTTCGCCTCTTTCATCTAGAGCATGTAGTACAGCTTGACATGAATATCCATGCCCTTGGGAAGGGTACCCCTGCTCTGTCAAGGTTGATGATACAGTTGGGATTATATTTAAAGAACATATTTGGTGCATACTTTCAAGATTAATTAGAGTTAGAATTGGGAGTAGAGACTTGCTTCTGTTTTTATTTTATTTTGCACAAGTAGTAGTAGTAGTAGTAGTAGTAGGGGTAGTGACAAAATGGCCATTGGCAAAAAAATGAGCAAACTATGAGCAAAGTAAATAAAATCAGTCTGACACACAAAAATGACTGACATTGGATGCATTTTAAAACAAGACTAGGAGTCCACAGTCATGCTAGCAGATCTGTGAGGCTTTACTTAGGCACAGAGGTGCTTTGAGCTAAATGCTAACATCAGCATGCTAACATGGCTACAATGCCAACATGCTGATGTTTAGCAGGTATTAAAGTTAAGCGTATTAACATGCTAACATTGCTAATTAGCACAAAACACAAAGTATAGCTGAAGCTGATGGTAATGTCATTAGGATTAGGTCATAAACCAAAGTACTGGTGCTTGATTGGGGATTACCAAAGTTATTACAATTCATCCTGAGGTGAAAAAGAATGTCTGTACCAAATTTTATGGCAATCCATCCCAAGCTGAAGAGTCTACAAATAGTTGTTGAGACATTTCAGTCAAAACACCTTATGGTGGTGCTAGAGTAAAAGTCAGGGGATCACCAAAGTCAGTAGGATTCATCGTCTAGAAACCATGAAAGTCTCAAACAAAAATGTCAACTTCATGATGGAAGAGAATCACCAAAGTCATTAGACTTCTTCTTTTGGTGACCATGGAAGTCTGTACAAAATTTTGTGGCAATCTATGAAATAGTTGTTGAGATATTTCAGTGTGGACTAAAGTGATGGGCTGACCATCAGACATTGCCATTCCTAGAGCCGCACTGCTAGCATGGCTAAGAAGCCTAAATGCCTTTAGGTGAAAGGTATTTTAGAGTTGCCTAGATGTAGCCAACAAGTGCCAGCAATCTGCCAGGGAAATTCATTATAATTTATCTTTCGCAAAATCTTCTGATCTCAAATAGGCTTTGCAATTTCCGAAACACTACCTTTGTTGCCATTTATCTCTCTGTCAAATTGTTTCACAATGTACATTTTATTGGATAGTTGTGGATGGCTATGAGGAATGCTATGTCATCCCAACTGCTGTGATGATAGTTTCAGTGCAAGGTTTCGAACTTGTGTATATGTATGTGTGATAGTATTGGTGATGGGGGTCACTGGCTGCTGTTAAGGATCAGGTTGACGTGGCCAGCAGATTGAGACAGGTGATGCTACATTATCAGAGTGATGAGTGAGGGAAAATAACAGTTGATGGATGAAAGAGACACTAAAGAGACCCTTTAGGCCTGGTTGAATATATTGCTACCGTAATTACCACCAATATCTGCCAATGGCCCATTCAACGTTTGTCACAGGTTCAGGGCGTTACTTAACCTTGCTAAGCCTAAGTAGAATGAGAGTGAAAATGATAATTGGGTGGTCATTACAGATGAGGATCTTGTGTTAATAGGTGGTAAATGATCATCTAGGAGGGAATAAATGAGTCTGAATGGCTGAGTGGGAGATGGCGGATAGGGGATATTAGTGTCATTATTATTGGATAGTATGGTTGCTTTTGGCATTTCCAGAATTACAGTTATAGGGAGCTCTGAGGAGGAAATCCTGTACGCTGGCGAAGCTATAAAGCAGCCACTTCTAATTAGGAAGTGAAATTAAAATGCTCAACCAATGGATGGTTTTGTTTTGAAGCCACAAAGAGGCGGAGGAAAAGTCACCCTGCCTTTCCTCCAGAACATTTTTTTTCTGCCATTTAAAAACTCATAAAGTTTTTCTAGATTGTGGCCACTTTGTAACCATTAAAGTTCCTGTTTGTCCTTCCTTTCAGTACTCACCTTGTCCTACTTTGTCATCTCTTGTGTCTCAGAGAATATTTCTCCCACAGACACCCATCAGTGTCTGATATGAAAAAGAAGAATGAAACTTGGCACATGAATCAGTTATGCCCAAACGGATGAGCATATGAAAATATGTGCCAGTGCATCACACTGTATTCTACGTGGGAGGTGGGTGTTAAAGGCTATACATGAACAAGAAACTGTTGTGTTGTTGTTGTTGTTGTTGTGTATTGTAAACTGTACCCATCATTTCCTATCCAGCACAGGTTAATAAGCAGTTACTTATGAGTGCTTGCACATGTGCAGATGCATACATAGCAGCATGCACCTGTCTATTTCACTTGTCTACAGCAACGCTAGACTGACAATGAATACATTTTTTAAGAATATGTCTATTGAGCCAACTGTACTTGACTGCCAATAGAAGGTTCCATTTGGTCCAAAAGGTCATCTTTAAAAGCATGTTATAAACAGCTGTTGTGATGAGTCTGACACACACAAATCTAATACAGTATAGTGCAAATAATAGGTTCTCTTAGGTAGAATAAGCACTGATCAATCGAGACAGCTTGACTGTGAAGTGTTCAGATCTATACATGTCAAAGTCAGAGATCACAGATTTCAGAATAATTGAGGGCAATCACAGAATTCCGACAGACATAAACTAATCTCAATTGAGAAGTGATGCACAAGTAACAAAGGAAGACAACAATGGTGTTAAGACTCACTGCTCGTTAGAATAGCTTGAGAAGTGTGGGAAGTTTGAGATGAAAGATGATTGCATTCATTAAAGTTGACAGCTACCTGTGTAGAGAGCTGACTTCACATACAGTGTAATATCTCTGTGTTGCTGAAGAGTCTACAAAGAGTATTAAAAAAAAGTTGAAGTCATGAATAAATGAAATGGACTTTTTTGATTTGAGGTTTTTACATTCGACTGAAATGGGGTTTTATTGTGGCACTAAAGATATGCTGCATGAACCAGACATAAAATGCCCATTATTATAACTGCTAAATTATCCCAGCTGGTATCAGCATACATCAGTGGACACACTCTTTTAACCTGCCTGAATGAATATCATTTTGTTCTCTCTATGTCCAGCACCTGTCAGCGAAAGAATAGAAAACAGCTGTTTCACTCTTGAATTCCCTTTTTTTCCCACTCACTCACTCTCTTGCTTATTCACTTCCCATATTCATGTTCTCTCCCTGAAGAAAGAAATCAAAGGGTTTGAGAGGCTGAAGACTTTCTGAACTATGGGCCCAAACCTATCATTTGGTGAGTCACACACATTCACAGCTAATATACAGTATATTTTACACTACACCCTTTAATAGATCAGTCACTCTTCTCAGTGAAGCAGAGCACTGTTATCAACATACTTTATGCACTTGCAGCTACCGACTTTTTAAGGTTGTGAAGCTTACCTCTGCATTCACTATTCGTTAGCCCCTGAAAACACAACTGCCACTGATCCAGCTGTCATCCCGTGGTAATATTTCCACCTTGACCAAGATCACAAGAAGAAAGAATGAAAGGTCTTGAATTGAGCTTTCCTCACTCTCCTGGACAAGCCCAAACTTTATCCTTGATGCTTCACTAGGCAAAGGACAAAATAGACATCAAGACCGATGCACCTTCCATGGGAGACATAATCCATGCTGCCGCTTGCTTCCCTGCCCTGGGCTGACCTCAAGAGCTGTATGTGGGGGCCCTACATAATAGCTTCGGCTGGGACACACTTCATTTCCGCAGCTCAGATTAATTTGTTGAAACAGACTGGCATAATCTTTTACACGTGAAAGGCCCCATGTGTGCCTTCACAGATTCTGCCAGGCGAGGCTAGACTCTTGGGGCTCTTCCCAGCTGGCATTTATTCCCTGCATGATTGCTTAATGGTGCACTACCTACCTGTAACCACTGTCTTAGCTTAGCTTATTAGTGACTTCTTCTTTTTCTTAAGCGTGTGACTTAAACATTCACTGAGGCTTTTGCTCCACTGAAGAGACAAAAATTTGTGGCATACGAAACATCAGATCTGTGTGGAGCGATGAAGAGACCGTAACTTTCATGAAATAAATAAATGAAACAAACATAAATGCCATATTTCCATCATGTTTTCTACATACTTTTCCACCGTTTGAGGTTTGACTGGTGCTCTTTTAATTACATCACCTCATTGCACCCTCTTCCTCTGCAATCATTTTATAGCACCGGGCTGGAGAATTAGAGGCACCAGCTGTTTATTTGTACCCATCTGGAAACGCATTTTAATTCACATTTTCTTTTTCCGATTTCATAGAAATTCTGTGAAAATGTGTGGTACATTTGGATGGAAACCCTACTTATGAGAAGATAAATGCTGTACATCACTGCTGTTTTTGTATGCCATCCAATCGCGAAGGGTGGAAGGGCCAGCTGACCTGTCATCAAAATGGATAGTACTCCTTGTTGTTGAGCACACAAAACAAGTCTATCTCAAAGTCGCAAATGACCACAACATAAACAAAAGTAATCAAGCCCGGGGAAACATTAATGGAGCACTTGGTGCTAAGTATGTTCTTTGTTGGTATGTTATGTGCTGTTAATTCTGTGTTTTTTTGATTGCATGAATAAAGCTGCTGTTACCACCAAAAATGAATCAGTGTGATCAGAATCAGATTTGCCTGGAGTTCAAAAGCATCATGGAGTGCCTTGGGTTTAAGTCATTCGGTGGGAGCGATCTTACAGATATCTAGTAGGCTAAACATCAGATAGGCCACCAGGTAGTCCGCCGTCATGCTGTCACTCAGGGAGATGTTCCTAAACAATCTCCAGCTCATTAACAGTCTAAATCCCATGGACCAAGGTTCCTATTGTCACTGAATGATGTCCTACTACATCAGGGGGAGAAGCAGCAGATTCAGTCTTCAGATAATGGGCTAAAAATGGTTCTGGTGGCCTAGTAGTGATCACAGTGTGCCTGGCTTGCTTCCTGACAAGGATCTTTGTTGCATGTCATCCACCCCTCTCTTCCTTAATTTCCTGTTACCGCTCTACTATCCATTTTGGAATAAAGGCATAAAACGGCCCCAAAAATACTACACCATGAAGGTAGACTGACTCCTTCTTGAATCTCACGTTAGCCTACTGTCTGTGATGTGGCTAGGACAGGTACACTCCTTGGCTGACTGCTTCCTCCCTCTCCAGCTGGAATAGATTGGTTGATAAAAGGAGTGGGTAGACTGAATCACTGGTCATCCCCCTCTTCCAGCAGCTAACGGCCACACAGAACCTCTGACTCACCTTTATGGGTTCTTTCGGACACAACTCACTGTGGGTTAAGTCTGTGGTAGGCAGTTAGACGGTGGTGAAGACTTGTATGTGACTTACTCTTTCTGCTGTGCCTTCCTCTCCAAGGCGCCCCCTCCCTTCAATGCTCCACCAGGTGTTTCTGATGGTTCCCAATGCTCGGTTGAAGGAACCTTTTAAACTCTAAACCAGATCTCTGTTAGTATGTTGTTATTCAAAACTGTGCATTCACTAGCTTTGACGTTTGCTATAAAAATGAAAACATTGTGTGCCTCTCAAGGCCATCAATGCTGCAAGTTTATTTGTTGCAACTACTGTGGCAAACTCATCCTTCATTCCTAACAACATCAATTTATCTTTTGCTCTTGTGTTACGCATGGTGTTCCATAAGTCCATGGACCCAGGCAAAGCCCTCTAACCTTGATATCCTGCCACACCATGGTCACTGAAGATTAATAGATGCAGAGGTGAATTTTGACAGCCTACTTTAACCCAACAAAGTCTTGGTAGCTCGCACTGACTTTCACATTTTAATTTCAGGGTTGTGTAGTATATTCATGTTTTTATCTAGTGTGGATAAAACATCCTTTCAAAGCCCATTGGTCAGCTGTCTTGACAGTCTCTGCAAAAAGTAAATGATAATAATAATAATAATAATAATAATAATAACAGGATCAGTATACTAGTACAACTACAGGTTTCTGTAACAACAAACATAACATGTACTTTGATTCCAATTAAACTTGAAAACAAAGGGTTGAATGGTGGTACTTTCTGCAGTTCAAATACTTTGGAAATTCAAGCACTAAAATAACAGCCTTTAGCTCATTCATGCATTTATTTTCTCTGAAACTCTGTTAACTCCGGTGTCACTCAAAACTCCTCTTCACCATTACATCATTCAAAATCCTGCCACAGAGGCTCAGTCTCCAACTACTTGCATCATATCTGCCCATTTTAGCATCTCTGCACTGGTTTCACAGAGGCTAAAAGTGCCTTTTAGCAACAGTGTTGCGATTGTATTGATTACTTTAAAAACACACGTAAACATGGTGACCTTTAAAATTTCTGAGCAATAACAGCACCCTGAAGTGCTTGGCTAGAAAATCACTTTTAGTTTAGACCCAAGAGTGTTCACTGTTGGGAGTCCCTGTAATTAAAATGATGTTTATGAAACGCTCTGTAATAATTATTCAGTAATTTACATAATGCCCAGTTGCTGATGTCGCACAGTGCTGACTGAACCTATAACCAAACAGAGAAGTATTTGCTTTTCTAAACACACACTTATCAGAAAGGTCTTTCCCAGCGACAAGTTGAAACTACAATAATTGATTTCTTGGCCATTTGGGGGCAGCGAAAAAAGTAGTAAACACAACTTTGACATATTATCACCTTTCATCACCAAAGTTTATAGGGCAACATTGTTGCAAACAGTTGCCCATTTACACATCCAGCAGACATGGAGCAACATTAGCATTCATTGGGGTCGTGTTTCTGGCCACATGATGATATTCATGTGACCTAGTCTAATATTTACTCATCTTTTAGCTCTGTTTTGGTCTCCACCAACACCTGATAAAAATATCTGGCACTTTAACTGCTAAATGCTCCACAATGTTCACCAGCTAGTCGATAACTTTCTCAGCCTTCTGCTAGGTGCTGGACAGTTAGCTTACAGTGGGTTTTTAGTTTTTTGCTTCTGTGTCTGACGCCAATAAGAACAGTGAAAGGAACCAAAACAGTGAAGGTGCGGGCTGTAAAACTGAAACAATGAGCTTGATAGAGGGTGTCGTATGCTGTACAGATTGTAAAGCCCCCAAGCCCTGTTGAGGGAATTTGTGAAATTGGGCTATACAAATAAAATTCACTTGACTTGAAAGATGCTAAACACTCTGTAGAGCTGAGGGGAACTGCAGTCGGGTGATAATTCTCTGTTGGCTTGTGCCCATTTCACATTGTACATGGTCATTTAATCCATTTTTAATGTGAAAATATTGATTAGAGCAGCTTTAAGAAAAGAAAATTCAGTGTCACCAACTAAAAATCCAAGGGAAAACAGAGATGGCATTGTTTAATTGCTAAATGATCATAGGCAACGCAGTACAAGAACATTACAACCAATAAAGTTACATGTATGTTACATCTAATCATTGGCTGATCAATGAAAACAAATCGATCTGGTAACCAGCCTCCAGATGTTGTGTTTTTGAATGGAGGTTAAGAAATTTAAATCTGTCTATGACTGCTTAAAGTAATAAGCATTTTGGGAAATACTCTTATTCGCTTTCTTGCTGAAGATTGATATCACTTAAGTTAAGTATGAAGCTACAGCCAGGAGACGGTTAGCTAAATTTAGAACTAAGACTGCAAACAGGGAGAAACATCTAGCCTGGCTCTGTCCAAGGATTAAAGAACATTTGACTACCAGCTCCTCTAAAGCTTACCAAATTAACACTTTATATGTCATTTTGTAAATCCGTACAAAAGTTGAATATAGATAGATTAAAAACGACAGAGTAAAAATGATAAGTTGGGGTTTTACGGGGGGGTTATGTGCCGGACTATTTCTTGGCAGGGAGCAATGACTTCCTGGAGTCTTGTCCCCTGAATTACACACATCTTCAGCAGCAGACAACAGATAGCTCAATGAAGAGATTAGAAGATGGGATAATAAGCAATTTATGATACTAGTTTGCAAAACATGCTATAATAATTATGTCATATTTAACAGATGAACAGACAACATCTTCTCATCTAACTTGTGGCAAGAAAGCAAATCAGCATGTTTTCCAAAATGTCAAACTATTCCTTTAAGTGAGACATTTATACATGCGGTAAATGTGTGCACAGCTCCTTTGACTAGAGTTCAAATGGCCTTTCAGTAAATACACAATTTGCAAAACAACATTGTGGGAATTTTCAGTAACGGCTTTATTAAATTAGTGCAAAAGACAGACGTAACTCATTCAAAATGTCATCTTTTTCTTTAAGGTGGTCTTCCACACAAACCCACACACGCTACGTTCTTTTGAGGAGCGCAAAAGAAAAAAGCCAAACTATCCACCAGAACCACAGCCTTTGTTTTCTTCTTACGCTTCTTCTTGTGACTTGTAATGACAGATGGAGAGAGAACAGGAGAGGGCAGAATTGACTGGAGACAAAATTGAACCTAAACACATGGCAGTCATCAAAACAAGACTCCTGATTCTGCTATTAATCACAGATTTCAAAATAATAAAAAAACAAAAAAAAGATGTTACAATAAAATAGTCAACACATCAATAGCATTAGAAATAGTGCCTAAAATTCACAGAAAAAAGGTTTCCTCTTTTTTATTTACTCACTGTGTGGGTGACCAAAGAACTTGCAATCAAAGTACATAAGTTAATCAATACTGTATATTTATACAATGGTAAAAAATAAAATATTTATATAATAGTACTTTTTTTTTTAAGGTTTACACCGTTACTATAAAGATATACTGTTTTCCACTCCATGACAACTAATGCAATAAAAACAGAAGCAAATCGAAGAAAGGACTCCAGAGAGTTTCTGACTTTGAAGGCTTATGGCTACCACCTTGTCCTAAAAGACCACAACCACTGCAGACAAAGAAACGGGCTTTGTTCTCTCCGCTTAAAGAGGGAAACAAGATCAAACACAGTCTGTGACGAGAAAAGAAAGGAACACATCAAAAAGTCAATGTTCTTCCCCGACCAGGACAGTAGCTCAGCCTTCGCAGTGTTCTCTGGCCCACCGAGAGACAGAAAGAGGTCGATAGATAGAAGGGGAGACAGGCAAGGAGAGGCAGATAGATAGTGGGATGCTGTCTATGCATGAGGAGGGTGGAGGAAGGAAGGATGGAGTAGAGGAGAAAAGAAAACAGAGGAATAGAGGTAGCTATGAGAGGAAAGACAGGGAAGAAGGAGAAAAAGAAAGCTGGGGATGGAGCGAGAGGTTTCAGGTGAACTGAAGGAAAAGACCAGAGAATTAAGGTGAGGGCCAATATGAAACTGATTTATAGCTTTTGTTTTGTTACAATATCAATATACATGTTGTTTCAAGTATCTCCTACGGACGTGGCTTGTTGCCATGAACGCTGCTAACACCCAACATTTGTCTGCCAGTTTAATGGTGCTATGCCAAAATGGAATACAATGAAAACTGTAAAAAAGAAATGGGATAATCGATGACGGAGGAAGTGTAGAGGGGAGAGGAAAGAGAGAGAGTCAGGAAATCATGAGGAGATGAGATGAGAGAAGACTGAAGAGGGGAAGGACAGATGCAACAAGGAAAGTAAAGATGAAGACGAGACGAGAGTGGCAAGAGAATAAGTGAGAAAAAAAAAAGTTGAGTGGTGTTATACAGCAGTTGTGCCGGTGAGGGATTGTGTGTATGTTCTTGTTTGATTTGTTGTGGTGAGAGAAGACTTCTTCTCGCTTCTTCATCTTCTGTTTTGTCTTCTTCTTCTTCTTCCCTCCTAAGCCTGGGTTGCGTGGGGGAGATAAGTCGTTGCTTTTCAGTGTTGCAAACTACGGAGGTTTCAGCAGAATCTACAGGCCTGGTGGGAGAGCAGATGAAAGGAGAGGGGAAGGCAGTAGAGGAAGGGAAGGGGGAGAGGGAATGAGAATATGTGGGAAAGAAAGGAGAAAAGATAGGAGATAGTGTAAAGTCAAGGTCACCATGGAACCAGATCAATTGCAATCAATTACACAGGACAGGTGATGGTATCGCATCATTAAAGATTCAGTAAGGGCAGAACAGAGAAGTTATAATTGTTCACTCTGAGTCCACCTTTAGGAAGTAGCAACCAGGTAATTGGCTTTAATGTGAAAGTCCACCCTGAAACTGTGTCAGGGTGTACCTTCCTCAACATCCTGGACAGCTCAATCAATATGGCTGAACACAAGCAACTCTCTCCAAACTTTGAGTGCACAGAAGTGCACCAAGCTTTTGATTTATCATGCCATCAAGAGACACTTTCTGGAGTGGCTACAGTGAAGATTAATTGGCTGCTGACGTGGACTTTTAGAATACTTAACTTTTTACCTCCGAATGAGTTCAGTTCATGGTACCGAAGACAGCTCTGAAGCCGAAAATATGGCCATGTGTGCAACAAATTAGCCTGGACTGAACTCCCCACTTATTTCTGAGAGGAGAATCTCAAACAACATAATCTTTCACGAGAATCTATGAACTTCAAAGTATCACAGAACAGGCGCTCATTTGGAGTGATGCTGTGTTTTCCCTGGTGATACAGAGGTTTAAATTATTTTTTTTAAAGCCTAGGGTAGGGTATGTTCTCTGGTAATGTGACAGTTTGTCTCATCAATCTGGTAGAATTGCTCACAACGAGCTGGTTCGAATTTTAATACAACAAACACACAAGCAGCCACGTAAATACACACAGCAGACACACACACACACACACTGCAGTATGAAATGTGAGGGTTTATTGATTGCCTCTCTGCAAGCCATCTCCTCCACGTCTGCTCCCTATTTCTGACATGTTTGGAGATGGCTGAGCATTCGACAGAAACCCTCCTCACTCCTGCCCGGCATTTTGCTCATTTCTCTCCCCTCCTTTTCTTTCCCTGTCTCCTATTTTATCTGTTTTCTGATGTGATTGGATTGGATGGGCTTCTACAATGTCCTTAAACTCCACTTTAGGCCAAAGCAGGAGTCAAGCAGTCAAACAAAATTGAAAAATATTTAAATGGTTACACAGGTAGGTCCAGCTGTTCACTACAAGTTCAGGAAAAGGTCACTTTGCTTCTACTAAATTCAAATTGTGCTGCGGGTATGAGCACTTCTCTAGATTTACAACATACTTCACAACTGCACTCTAGAGAGAAAGAGGCAAATGCGGGTCACTCATACTGCTGAGGCCTTTTGCTCCTCTGTTGACCACAGTGCACACATTCTCTACAATTTTATTTTTCTATTGGGCATTGCATGAACAAAAAGTATCAACACAATCCTTATTTCCCATTTTTTACACCACTCCCACCACTGGTACATTTGCATAGACTGCAGTGATATAGTACGTTGTTTGATAATAAGCTGCTAATTGATGCATGTTGAATGTTGAAATGTTGTAAGGCGCTGAACTGTGTTTTTCGAGTTACTGTTCTTCACTTGCTCTATGTAGCAGATTTAGTAAATGGTTGCACCAGCTCTTTGTAAATTCAAATTTAGCCTATATTAAAAAGGGTTGCACCTCACCACATACCACCATAACTACCAGGTGTTAACTGTTACGTACTTAGCTTACTTAATGAACTGACAGAGCTAACGTTAGCTTGCTAATTACCCTTTTTGAGTGAAGAGTAAAAGAGGTAAAGTAAAATACTGTTGACACATCTGACCAAACATAATAAAATGCAGTTTAATAATAATGTAAACTATGAAGGTTTTAAATTACAGTTCAGATAAATAACATAATATAACTCAAATGACAAAACATTATGCCAATAATAACGATCAAATAACATCGGTTAGCTTAGCAGAATATTTCCCACTCATTCTAAACTGCATGTATAATAAACTGCATAGCTCTAGCTATGTGTTTCTAGCTCTGAAACACACTTAGTTCTCCATATATGAATAAAACAAAGTAATACCTACATTTACAAGTAATTGTCAGCTAAGTGTGATATATTGTTTGCCCCCTAAAACATTTTTGGAGGTTATGTAACGCAAGCTTGTTACTTCCTGTTTAGATAGCTGATTGACGAGTGCTACAGATGTTTCTCAGCAACTGATTTATACATTACTAAAGTATTTACTAGCTCAGACATTTCTGACATTTTAATGGTGCAAACTGATTCAGTAAATCAGTGGTTTCAAACTAGGTAGCAGTTAAGAACTTAGTAATGGATTTATGAATAGCTGGTTCAACCCAATCCAGGATGGATGAATAACAGATGAATCTGTTCAAATTTCAATAAGCTTGTTATCATTTAGGACTATGCATATGTTAGATATGTACACATTTTCAGTAGCCTATAGAGGATAAAATTTGCAAGACCGTAATATGTACAAAATAATTTTGCAGCAAAGAAAGTGAGAGCTTACATAGCTTCACTACTGCAGTATACGCTTCTGATGACTGTGACTGTGTTTAAGTACACTCGAAGTACAACTCCCCAGTACAGAGATGCAGTGGTTACTGCGAGGAACGGATCAGGTGTACCATAAGCGCTCTGCCTTACTTAACAGGCTTACCTTTAAGCCTTGCCTTTTACTGCTAATCTAGCAAAAAGCATGCACCAAAATGTGGTGTAAAACAACCAATTTGGAGGTGGCAATTTGTCATAGCTGGTGTTTGTTTCTAAATGGTTTACTGTTGCATTATGTTTTCTGCGTTGCTATTGTGAGCACACAAGTGGGTTGCACTGTTGCGCTCACTGTTATGGCCACAGCTCTCATGTGCTTTGTTTAATAAGTTGGCAGTCAGTATCAGTCAGACAAACTCATCATGCGTTTCGACTGTTGACATGCCAATATGTCTTTTTTCTGTCTTTATTCTCCCCCATCTCCGCCTCTCTCTCTCTCTCTCTCTCTCTCTCTCTCTCTCTCTTCACATCTCTCTTTCTCTCAATGAGATTAGGGAGCGGTTTTGAGGAATGTGAACTATAATTTTCCCAGACATTCTGAAATGAATTGGACTGTACACTTCAAAAAATTCCGACTCGATCGAAGCGTGCCTGAATGGGGGTGAATATCTAATAGGGTGGAGGGTATGGAACGGGTGGGGGTGGGGCCAATTGATTTTTCTTTCTCTATTGTTTTTTCTTGCAGTGCCCCTCTTTCATAACGTTCAAGGCCTAAGTGTTCCTCCCAAAAAAAGGAAATAAAAGAAACACTCTGAGGCACTGGAGACTCAGATATTGGTTTTTGCAAATCTAATGAGACTCTGGCAGCAATGCTTCACCTCACATGAAGAACTGGATATAAAAGAGGCAATTCTCCGCCTCTGGCTAAAAAGTCAAGGCCCTGACATGAAAATACATTGCTGAATCAATTCACCTCAGCTCTCTCATAGACACAGGCTATGAACTCATAGGTCAGGAGCAGATAAGAGGGAGAATTAGGTAGGAAGAAGAGGAAGAGAGGGATGAACAGAATATAATCGCTATACCTGAGGTTGGCTGGGTTATGAATGAGTCACTTTATGTTACAGCTTGCAGAATTAGCTTCAAGACCACGCTGTGCTCCTATAGAGCCTCACAGAGTTTTTATGAATGAGAATGAAGAATGATCCCTGCTACTTTACATAGATTACATATTCTTTTTGATGATGTGTTTGTTGGTGTGGTTGTTGAAACTCTCAGACATGGATGCACACACTCATATATACATACATTTGAATGTAAGGTAAGAGTGTGACATTTAGCGCACCCAGCATAATGTTAAACACATCTGTCTACTGCTTGGAAAAGGTCCCGTATAATACAGTATAAACAACCCAAAGTTCCTGTGTCTATATATATAAATAACATCCTCTGTCACTCTCCGGTTCTACCGCTACATGAAAAACAGCTACCTGTGCCAGGAAATGAACCTATTTCCATTTCACAACACCAGATAGAAAGGAATACATTTGGACTCAAACCTATTTCCACAGTGAAGAATGACCTACAGTAGTATCACAGCCATTCACTGATGTTGACTTATCTTACCGCCCCCACTTATTGTGAGTCTCTCTGGGTAAAAGCTTCAGCTTAATGCGTAAAATGTAAATTTAACAAGCTGCGGGAAGAGAGGACACTGGAGGGGAGAGTAACCGTTTCCTTAACCCTTTCTAATTGCTGAGAGGAGAGGAGGGTGACAGTTGATTAGCCCAGGTATGTCACGGCTGCTCGACAAAAACAGCGGCACTGCAGCATGAAGAAGAAACATTACAGAGAATCTGTCAGGGTAACACTGACTGTAATGAAAGTTAATAAGCCTTACCAGCCCAGAATGTAACGATCAATGAATGAGTTATATGTATATATAAGTTACTATATAAAAAATCATCTTAGAAAAAAACATAAAATGGATGAGATTCTTAGATAAAGAATTTCATTTAATTTCCATTGGGAAAAAACTGCACTGTGTACTGTATGGTACATTAGTTTATATTGTTGTGTGTAGTTTTTTACCCAGATGATATTGTTAATCATTCACAAATAAAGCTTAAAAGCTTCCCAAATTACATATCAATGTTAGAGGCCCAATCAAAAAAGTCAATAATTTTGATTGCATAAATTACAGGTCTCATACATAGCATAAAGTATACATACACAGTAATCAGAGATTGACTTTGAATATCAGCTGAATCATGAATGAAAATACTGACTTAAAAAAAAAAAAAAGATTCTTCAGGGTAAATATACATTCAAATCTGGGATTCAAATTGCCTTCACACATGTGCAGCATGAAATCAGATCTTGGTTGGAAAAAGACCAATTATTGACTTCTTTATTGAAACAATGTGAGTTTGAATGGTGTACTGTAAACACATGTTTGATGCCCCCAGCATTGTGGGACTTGCAGTGTTGAACTGCACTTGCTGTTACCACCAGTAACCACTGATGTCACCAAATCAACCAGGAGTGAAATCGTAAGGTTTATACCGTTTAACATTTGTTGTCATGGTATCATCAAAATGAGCAGCACCGGAGAACTGAATTAATAAAGTTTCGTAGAACTTTGTCACAGTGGATATTTTGACATATGACGGCCCAAAAAGCACATTAATGATGGCGACATTCCATTTAAGTGTCCCAGTAAAACATGACAGTAAGACACTATACCGAGGTCCTGGATGCCAGACTGTATATAGAAATCAGATACCTGGTACTGCTGTTCACATTCATGTTGCCTCATCCTGTTGGCAACAAACAGCTTATACATTTTTCTAGACTTATATTTTTGGCAAATTCAGAATTGGGGCTGAAATGTACAGATGTACCAACAAATGTACCAACTAATCATTCATAATACATGAGTAAAACATGAGTGCAACAACTTTATATTCATAAACAATTTATGATGCCTTTAAGCATCACTTGAGAAGGATCAACACATAATTAATATATCTTTAGAGCAAATATGGCAACTTTTTGGCTTCTTAAAAAGGTAAAATGTACAGGTTATGTATTAACGTGAGGTAGTAAAGTACACGTTATGTACTAGCAATGGAATTCTACATGTATGAATCAGATCAAAGCCATTACTCAGTGTTTACTAGTAGAATAAATAACTTGTGATTGTGTATTTCACCTATAGCTCAATAGATTTTTTTGTTAAGGCCTCTAAATATTCATTATTGTACAGTGATAGCTTAGTTGGTTATAGGCTTTCGTCTTAAGAAACGATACATCCCTTTGAATACCCTTGAGTTCATATCTCAGTTAAAAGATCAAAAGGCTTGATCTGAAGGCAGAAACAACCCTTGCACCATACACATTACTCTGCCACGAGGTCTCTTCAAAGGAAGCTGTGAAAAAGCCATATTTTTACAAGAGTAAATAAGCCTCTAAACATCCTGTCTCTATAGCTGGGAGGGGATTAGTGTAGAGCTGGAGAAGGAAGAGGAAAAGTGGCTGTCAGAACGAAGCGAGGGATCAGAGAGGAGGAATAGTGTGGACTAAAACCCCGGGAGGATGGAGGGTAAATTAGTGGCATCTGGGCTGGAAGTTGTTTTGTTGTGTTTAATGGTAAATGCTTTGTTTTTACTCCACCCTCTCCCTCTCCCTCTTCCTCTCTCTCTCTCTTTCTCTCTCTCCTTAACTCTTTGAATTGAATTATCACTCTTACTGAAATTACAGGAAAACTCAGAGAGAAGCAGTTCTGTGAAGTGCGTTACAACTGCAGACAGGCCTGCTGCTGAAGCCCGTAATCCTGCATGGAAACGATTTTAGCATGCAGTTTGAGCTTGTAGACCTTCCTAAATTGAGCACATGCAAGGTGAATTGGCGCAGTGTAGGATGAAATGGGTATACGTGTGTGTGTGTTTGTGTGTGTGTGTGTGTGTATATGTATGTGAAACAAGAAGTAGAAATACAGGTAAGAGCATCAGCATCCACTCCACCAGAGATTTTCATTTTATCACCTTATTTCACATCCCTCATAAGCCAAATTCACACATAGGGCAAAAACATATTAATCTCCAAAGTCCAGCAATGTCCACACAACCTATATATGTAAAATGCACAATATTTACATACTGGCCAACTTATTGCCTGCAGCCACACATCATCAACTTTGAGAATTTCATTTTGAGCAACAGTGAGGCTGCTGCAGAGAGATAGTGCATGTACTGTACAGAGCACATCAGTACACATGTGCACTGATAGGGGGCAGTGTGGTCATCTGTGTTGGTTTGCCACCTGTGAGCTGTAGCACCAGCTAAAGTGAAGCCTTCCTCCTTGTAATTACTTCTAAAATCAGGAATCATTCTTATGAGTAGCTGTCCTTTTTGTGTGTGTGTCCGCAGCCTATGGGAGCACCTATTGACTGCACTTAGTTTGCCCAATTAGGAAGTCTTATCCCAGCTGAACAATGTATGCTTTCACATGGACATTTAACAGCCAGGGTCTGAGTGTGTAGGTGTGTTTGTCTTTATATATCCGCAAGCATTTATCTCTACTAGACTGTAGGATAATACCGTAATTGTTCCTTACTTTATGGTAAGCTGTGTGTGTGTGTGTGTGTGTGTGTGTGTGTAGTGGATGTGTGTGAGAGTCTATGGCACATTGATCACAAAACAAAGGTTTACAATGGAGGGGAGTGAAAGTAGGCCCCTGCAAAGCACTGGGATTTAGGTGCCAATTCCGCAACAGCAACAAAGGTCTCTTAAACTTTAGAAAACACGGTATATGTTGGCACTCTGCAAACATAGGCACACGCTTGCCCTCCCTCTCTGTCCTGCAGGGTTGCATACATGTTACATGGATGGGAGCTAGGACACAAAGCCAGTGAGGACATGGCTCTGCTTTTGGCAGTGTTGCTGAGCGCTGCTGAAGGAGTTGGTGGAAAAAGTGTGGAGGTTTGGAAAGGTGTGATCCGACTGAGGCCGGTGACAGCAAAAATACAGCTCCCCACCATATTAACAAGGGGGCTTCACAACCCACGCCTCATTTGAATTGTTTTGGCTTCCAGTAGATACACACAACAAGAGAAAATCTGTCAGTGGGAGAGAGATGACCTTTCTCTTCAACACAAATCTACTTGTTTCATCAATTCTCTTGATTCCAGTGTCATTTTATGGAGACTCACAGACTAATCTGCCCCTTTCTGTCTTGTTTGTGTTTATATTAAATATAGAAATGTAAATCACAGTTGTTTTAAGGAAAGTGTGATTTTTCAGATGGGATATGGAACTGAAGTACTTGTTTTCTCTCTCCTCTCACAGCCTCACTCAGAAACACATCAACACTCGGATACACCCACAGTCCAAACACACACACACAAAATACTAGCTGCTGCAGAGACTGTCGATCAGATGACCTCTAGAGGGTTTTCATGTCTTGTGTAACATAACTGATTGCCAAAGAGATGTAATTACTGCTTGGATTAAATTTGCTGGCAATTTCTTGCTTTTTCCTTCCAGGAAGTGTGACATCCTTATTCTGCACAGAAATCAAATGGACTTTGACACTGAAGAGAGGGGTTCACATCCTGTGTCCCACATAGGTTCAGGTCAAACTTTTTTAAACCATGGTAGCCCGGTTTGAGTTCACTTGGCACCATTGCCACGTGTGGTAGCTTTTTGCTGCAGATGAGGCATTCCAGTGTAAGTTTGCTTCTTTTATCCACAAAAAGCCATATGCTAAGTAGCTTTCACGTTATAGTCTGATTTCAGTTCTCCTGACAGGCAAAGCTTTGCTGATCTCAGACTGAGTTGAAGGCTTAGAAGTAGCAGCATTTGATTGAGCTCCATTTACAGTGACAAATCTTTCCATTGATTGCTCTGACAGACACTATTTTTAACGGCTGTGCACCTTGGGAAACTTCGCAGAGAAGTGCGTTGGGCTACTATGACAATCAGCTATTGTGATATCTCACAATTTTGTCTGCATATTTAACAGGGTTTGTAATAGGTACTTTACATGTTTATTGCACATTTTTTCTGGCTTGATATATTTGAAAATGTAATATATAATAAAGTCAGTGTAAATGTCTCTTATTTATTTCATGTGGTGAAACATTACTATTAGAAATGCTGTAAGAAAATAGAGATGAGCAATTCTTGTGAACTCTTGGCACATTCTTAATACCCCATTTACACTTAGTCAGGTGGTGGTTTGAGATGCATTCTAGCCAGATGATGAAAAGGTGTAAATGCATCCGCCTCTTCAGGAATTATACGTAAACATAACATACAGAAATAGCCACTCACTGTCTGGTTTTCTTAATACATCAATGATTGGTCTCTGTCCTTGTCATAATGGCAGTTTAAGTTACACTAAAATGAAATTAGCCAACATTCTCTGTTTCATTAAAGCAACAATGAAAAAACGGCTCAAGCCATTTCTAGACATACGATCAAATACAAGGCGACCGAGCTGCTGTAGTGTTTATCTGATCCCTGATCAGTTCACTGAATGATCTGTATGGGTGAGGGAGCGGTGTGAGTTACAGCTGTGAAGACAATCCAATTTTCGCTTTCTCGTAGTTCATAAATACGATTAATTCATGTGTTTGTGTTAGGTTGTGTATAGTTGTTAGCTAATGCTAGCTAAACTCTTGTAACTAAACAGTTAAAGCGCAGAACTTATTCTTCTTCTGACATTTTTATCAGTTACAAAACAGCTTCAGGTGCATTACCACCTCCTTCTGGACTGGAGGAGAGCAAAGACGGATTGTTATGAGATTTGTGATCTTTGTAACTTTGTGATTTGCCAATGGAGATGCATATATATGTCACTACGTGTATATGAAAGTGTCTTACATCTCATGAAATACGTACGACATGAGAAAGGGAGCTAAAATAGAGGGAGGGAAAGGTAAGAGAGATACAATTGCAAGGAGCCAGAGAAATTAAGAAAACTGTACTGCTGCGTGGCCATGTAGCCCGGTGGGCAAAAACAGAACAAAACAGAAGAGTTTAATCTCCACACCTTTATTCTCGTCTCTTTTCCCCATCCTTCCCCTCTGGCTCTTTCCATTTTTCTTCCCCTCATCTCACTCCTGCAGGGTCAGAGTTCAGCTTGGAGATAAGGGAATTGAAACAGGATCCTCTCTGCCTCTCTGTCAGACTATCTGACTATACACTGCAGTGATCAGTCCCCTCTGTCTGTCCCCCAGCACAGGTCTCTGTGATGAGCTCGAGCAGGAGTCATCTTTCTGGGCGCCCGTGTATGTGTGTGTGTAAAGATTGTTCTGCACCTGAGTTGTTGGAACCTCTGTTGCTCAGCTGTAATACTATACTACGAGACACACATGCACACACACCGTCCTTGTTTCCTCTCTCGCTGTAATCTCCAACCTCCAGCTCCAGGGTAACACCACTCACTGTTACGTCTGTTCTGACAACGCAAACATGCTGCAGTCCAAATGAATGGACATGTACACGAGCACAGAACCAGGCAGCCCAAAAATCTGTCATCTGGAGCAGCTATTTGGTTAATGAATGCCACTATCTATCACTGCACTATTTACAGTATAGTAATGAATGCTACTGTCGTGAAAGGACATCTGCGGAGAAGACTTTCCTAATGTCATCTTGGCGTGTCAACCAATTATCATGCTTTCTAGTTCAGACACTGCGGCTGCTGCCATGGCAACCGCAAATAACAAAATATTTCTAAAAAGGGGAGCGTGAAAAGCTAACTGACAGTTCCAGCTGGGATGCTCTCAGGATCGCTGCCATGAAACTTTGCGAGAGGTGGCTGCTCGCCCGAGAACGCTGACTCGGCATCAGCTTACGCTCATGATTAGTGTGCTGCAGTGAAACCCGCGACTAATGGTCTATCAACGCTGGAGTGGGGTGTGCTTATGCTGTTGCAGTTGTCAGTATAATTTAATACTGTCCTGTGAGTTTGTAACAGCAGTTGCAGGTAACTAAGTGCTCAAACTGCATCACGAGAGAACGAGATGATGAGTTCTTCTAGGCGAAGCTTCAAACAAAGCCTTCCCATACACAGCACAGTCATCTGCTCTGAATGAGTGCTTGGAGAAAAAATAGGCATCGATAGACAGATTGATCCATACCCAGAGGAAGATCGATGGGTCATGCTAGATGCTGTGATTCACAGATACCCAGATGATTGCTTAATAAGAGAGAAAGCAAAGGGAGAGGCAGGAGAAGTGGTACACGGGAGGAAAAACAGTGGCAGAGAGGGCCGAGGGATGAGAGACAGGAAACAGGTGGAATATGCAAGCGGGAGCGATCAACAGGACATGTGAGAAAAAAGATGCTAAGATCAATAGAACAAAACAACGACAAGAGAGGAAAGAGAGCTGGAAAGAGGAAAGGCGACATGGCTGTGATTTTTCTGATGATCTTCAACGAAACATTTCACAGTCAAACACAAATCAGCAGAACTGAACCTCGTTCTTTCTTTTTTTGCCTTCTCATTTCCCTCTTCCCCATCATTTCTTCTTTTCTTGTCCCCTCTTTTCCTCCTAGTCCTCTTCTTCTTCTTCTTCTTCTTCTTCTTCTTCTTCTTCTTCTTCTCCTCTCATCACGCCTCCTGCTGTACCCCGCCTCCGGCGTACAGCGAGCCTCGCTTATAAACTACAGAGAACAAGCCCAGACGGGGGAACAGGATCTGGGGGCCTTAAAGTTGCAAATGATTTTTCTTGTCACCAAACTAGCTGTTGGACGTCCTCCATTACGTTTGTGTTGTGAATGGAGGGGGCTGAATTATTCACGCTATCACTAATGGCTTAAATGAGATATTCAGAGTAAATTCAGGTTTGACTTTCTGGGGAGTGCCCTAGGCATGACAGCAAAAAAATATAGAAACGTGAAATGCACAAGACATACTTTTGCAAAATGAATGCAAAAAAAGCACACTTGCCAAATGCATGAATGCAAGGGATGCACTTGTATACCCATAGGACTTTTTACTATTCACTGAGAACAATGAATTGCATCCCTTTTAAATAACACTATCCTGAAAGTCTGTACCATTTGACACTTTGCATGTGTTGAAACAAACATACCATATTGCTGCAGCTTTAAACGAGGCTACCAGCTAATAAAACATCACCTCAAGTTCTCATTTTTTCTGCATTGTGGTTTTGATGGTACTTACAGAGTAGGGAGAGCAGGAGTGTCGCGAGCAGCACGAAAAGGCTGGCGTGGTGGGAGTGGGCAGAGCTGCAGTGCATCCTGTTCTTCTTACAGACGCACACTTGAACTTTGACCTCTGTGTTGTTGGACAAAGGGGGCACTCCTGAGTCAGTGATGAGCAACGGGAGCTGGTAGTTGGCTTTCTTCAGACTGTGCAAAAGCATGATTTGGGAGTGTGTGGCTGTGGGGGGACACACAGAGGGAGAAGGAGGTTTAACAAAGTGGATGTACAATAAATCCCCTGTCCTGCATGTTTTGCCCCATCTGTTCTGCATTAACAGCTGCCCATTTTGCAAAGCAGAACTAAGTAGTATGTGTATTATAACACAAAACTTATATGCCTCAAGTAACTGTTTGCCAAGCCATTCCTGACAACGGAAGCGACAGAAATTGGCACCACTTAAGTTGCATAAGATTCTTACACTTTGTTGCATCACACTTTAAAATTCCTTAAGAGACTCAAGGGAAAAAACTGGAGCCAGTTCACTTCATGCTGAAATGTGCCACAATATGCAAATTTCATACATTTTACTTGTCTGCCACGGTCAGGTAAGGTGACTTTTAGTTTTGTATCTAATTAGAAATTTTACATTGTCAAACTGTGTGCTCAAAACAATGTCACAAGGCAACAGTAAATACTCTTTGTACAAATCACCCCCACCTCTCCGGCTCATCAGTGTATTTTGATATGGCAGAGTGCAGTGAGAGATGCAGTTTCAACAAACCCTGATCAGCGTGTGCACCATCAGATCTCCCTCAGTACAATCAGATAGATGCCTCTACGGGTAGTTCATTTTAAACATACTGTACGTCTTGATCATGTAATTGTGTTGATCTGTTAAAGCAATTATCACGTTACACTTCAGCCACGTGCACTTTCAAATCCAAGTGATAACAAATTAACAGAGAAACCACCATAAAGTGTCTTAGTAAGCCTCCAGAACAGCTTTGGTGCTCCTTGGCACTTTTCTTAAGTCTCTTAAATCATTTGGACCCATAGGTGTTCAGTTGAGATGAGATCTGATGACTGTGAAGGCCGTAGCATAAGATTCACATTGTTTTCATCATTCATTATATTTCTTCACTCATTTATTCAGGTTTATCCTTTAAAGGAATAGTTCATCATTTTGCGAAATACGCTTATTCGCTTTCTTGCCTAGAATTCATTAACACCACTCTCATATCTGTCCCTTAAATATAAGGCAACAGCCAGCATACAGACTTATCTTAGCTTAGCATAAAGACTTGAAACAGGGGGAAACAGCTCGTTGTTTTTACACTTCTGTTTTTTTTACGTTATATCTTGTTTGTATTAAACAATACAATAGAGATTTTGTTCCCTCCTTTTTCCAGTCTTTATGCTCAGCTAAGCTAACTGGCTGCTGGAGGTGCCTTTGTATCTGTCCTACAGACATAGTGTGGTATCCAGCTTCTCATCTTACTCTTGGCAACAAAAGTGAATAAGTGCATTTCCCAAAATGTCGAACTATTTCTCTAATCCTTCACCCAACTGTATGTTAAAACTGACTAACTTTAACATGTAAAAAGTAGTAAGTATTTTCAAATATTTTAATAGACCTATGGAGTTAGCGTGCGTTTAAATGTATCTGTCAGTGTTCACAAACCAATTCAAGAACAATTGTAGTAAGGATTAAAACTAGCTGTGGCAAGTTATTTTCATAGAGAGATACACTGTCGAGGTATAACCACCAGCTCTCCTAACCCTGGTTCCACACACACCCACAGACACACATGCACACACAGCCGAAACGAGCACAGTGCCAGTCCATTTCACTGGGAGCGGGCTCTTTCTCTGCTGGCCCTATCTGTCTCTTCCAGCGGTGGTGATTGAGGAGTGTCTGTACCTCCCTCTCCCGCTGTCAGTCACAGCCTAATACCTCTGGGCAGGTTTTAGCTCTGCTCTGTCACTCAAACACACACACAGACAGCGCTGCCGGCCATGCAACCCTGAATCAATGTCTTGGTTGTCTGTCTGTCCTCCTTCCCTCTTCCCACCTTGTATCATTTTACTCTTCTTACTTATCGTGTGATCCATACTAGCACCTGCAGTTAAGACTTATCTGCTCTGTATTCAGCACGGACTCGTATTAACACTGTGTGACAGGATGTAAAATTGTACCCTTAAATATTCTTGCAATGAAATGTATTGTTGCTTTGGCAGCTTTCTCTCACCCTTCTTTCATTTTTATTCCTACATTCCCCAGGGTTCTTTTTGGCAACCCTGTGAGAATGTGCTCAAAGGTCTTGGTGAAAAGAAAAATAGTGAGAGCATAATAGCAGGAAAGAAAAAGTGACTCACACACACTGAAACAAATTTTTTTGGTGTGGTCTATTAAGGTTACTGTTGGTAAAATCTTGTATGAAAGATTTATTGTGGAAAGCCTTGAAGTTTTTCAATTGGTGATACATTTATTAACCTCCATTATTATGTCTAAAACTGTTCAGTTTAAGAGCATACACATCTAATTTCAAAGTAAAATACTCACAGTTGACTCTGGTAACCTTCCATGTTTTATCTAGGCCGGGCTGTTTTCCCAGTTCTATCTTAAAGGGTGCAGCATTGGGCGGTAGGTCCTTGTCCCGCCCCCCAACTATGGCCACATTCATATCATGGGCGTCTTCACACACTCGCGCTACTGATGGTACCACATAGGGGGCATTGTCATTGTAGTCCTCCAGGTGAATGACCAATGTGCCGGTACCTGTGGCTGGTGGGCTGCCTGGAAACACACAATATATACACACATTAGGATAAGGAAAAGACAAAAGTGATTCAGTCTGCCAAATGTAGTACTCTACTGTAGGCCTGCATGCTCATCATTGTGTGGAGAATGGGAACAGTAATGATCTGGGCAGATGTGAAAAGAGCAATAACGCAATGTGGCTGCAGTAAAACATGGTGTAGTCATGATTATTCTAAAGTTAATTCTCCCTTAAACGCGTTTCATTCTGCAACGTCAAATTGCTTTCAGCTGAAATCAAAGAGCAAAGCAAGACCTGATGCTTTTCAAGAACCAAAATGCCAGTAAACTTAATGAGATCCACCCTGCTCTTTTCTACTCAGCTGACCCACTTTAACCAAAAAACAAAACAAAGCAAAAACGTGTGTCATTTTAATGTCAGAGGAGCATGAATCACAGAGGCTCATGTTTTGCAAAAGAGCATTTTGACTTGGCACACGGCCGACTTCTGTGTTTCGTATGAGATTACACCTTATTGAAGGATGCTGGGTTAAACAGCAGCTTGGCTCTTCTCTATTACTGCTCTCTGTTTCACTGCGATTAGAGGTTATTAAAAAATCCACACGGCATTCACAACAGCTCCAGAGGTCAGTCTGCAATTAACACCTAAAGACAAGATCTGTAATTGGAAAACGGGCCTCCTCTACCTCTACAAGGTAAAAAAAAAATATTTGCAGACAATTTAGGGCAGAAAAGGGGGGGGGGGGCAAGTTCAGATATATGTGCAATAAATGTCAAGTGATGCTGGAATGAAACTGTCTGGGTTTTTACGGTGCTGTTAGAGAAAGCTGCACACGCTGAGCAGGAAACATTCCCGCCGTGAAATGCTGATTAGGTAAAAGTTTACTTTTTAGGACAAACATTTAAAAAAAAAACTAATGAGGGAAAATGACTAGGATGTTTTAAAGTCATGATTTGGCATGATTTAGATGAGGTAAGCCTTTTCCAGTTTCATAATAGGGAGGTTTGGTCAGAGCCAAACATTTTAACCAGATATGAATAAAATGCAGCTTTTCCAGTCCATTCCTGAATGTATGCAGTTTACAGTGATAACTGTGGCAGATTTGCCACTCAAAAGTCTTAGTAATTTTTGAAACAATGGATCCTTGATTTCAGAAAGAGATAGACAAAAGAATTTTCATCCCGCCACCGTTGTTTTTGCCGACTGAAATTACATCTATCTGGTGCAAAGCTGTAATTGGAGCTTTGAATTTCCTCTCCGCGTGTGTGGAAAAATAGAAGTTCAGTTTAAGTCACACAATGAACGAAATCATCTGTGGATTCCCCATTGTCCCTACAACACTTACAAACTGACAATATCTTAGAGAATTGGTACTTTCAAACTGAAAAACTTTTAACAGTTTTCTTTACACTGACTTAAAATGGAGACCCAAGCACTGGTGTAAAAGCTGAAACACTCTCACTGTACCAGAACAAAAGTAGTAGTGATAACAGTAAGTAAATATACTTCCATCAGATTGTTTTACTCCTTTGAAAAACACCAGTTGGCTACAGCAACACAAGATTTTCAGACCAAACAGAAGACACAAGAGAAATGAATGATGGATGGCAGAAGCAGACTGCCCTATATTCACCTGCAACAAAAACATTTTCAGCTTTATAACAGTCTGAAGAGAAATCATGTCAACTGGTGAGTGTTTATCAGATAATCATCATGATCTGTTTCTTTGCGAAGCTTCAAACTTTAATTGCATTCTCAGCTGTGAAGCCATCAGCAGATTGTGATTGTGAGAGAAAGGGAGAAACACAAAACACAACAACAGTTCAGATTACGGAAAGGGAGGGACAGCTCTTCTTGTTTGTGATTGGACCGAACCCAAGTCAATTCAGAGTTTATTCAGTGCGGAGCTAGATTGGATCAACCGGAGAAACTGTTTGAGAACGTTGCAGGGAGAAGTTGCAGCGGTGTGATCTGGCCCGTCTCAGCTCGACTCAAGCCGATGGCGTCGCCTGCGACTCAGCTTGTCGAGTCGCCAGTGGCTGGTTTTAGAACTTAAGGCACGTCACCTGTTTCAACAGCCAGTCAGCTTGTAGCAAAGTCAGCTGGTCATCTCGACCTGCTCGTTTTTTATGTTTTCGCCATTTATCAATGCTAGAAATGTAACTGTAGCAAGTAACTCACTATCACTGTCCTCATTCATATTTTAAGATGCTACGAATTATGTCCAGATACAAAAAAAGCCTGAAAAGCTGGCAGTTAGAACGGAAGTACAGAGAGTCGTTGCTATGGAAACAATACACCGTCACCATCACCGGCGCAGTAGTAGAACACGTCACTTGGTTCATGGTTGTAAATAGAACTTTCGGCCCTAATTCCATTTCGCCACAATGTAGCGATCTTCAGACAGAAGGGAAATGACAGGGAAGTGAAGGGACAGTCAACGAGAGAGAGAGAGAGAGAGATGCAAACAGCAAACAGCTGTTTCTATGCGCCTCCACCTGCTGATTTTCAGTGATTATTGTGAATGCTCTGATTAATAAATGTAAATAAGTAATGCTTTGTTTGTGATGACAGTTTTATTTAGTTTTAACAAGCTTGAGTCGAG